>PVJD01003724.1:0-155521 GCA_004026545.1 Mormoops blainvillei | reverse complement strand
GTCTGAATGATGACCTCCTCAGAGTAAGCTGTTCAAAGGGATCACCACTTCCCATAATGATCCCAGCCAGACACAAATGACTCAGAAATCAACAGGGGTCGAAGGCCACCAAGGACCTGAGAGAAACAGCCATCTGCTCCAGTTCCCTCTTCAACTTTCTCCCTTGTCCACAAAAATAAAAGTACCAGACCACAAATATTTTTTAAGTGAATGCATCTAAGGAGAAAACTAATGTCACTTTCAACTTCTGTCTTTCTTGCCAAAAATGAACTATAATAGTGCATACCCAAGGTCCCCCTCTAGTACTTCTGTTCAGTGACTGCAAGTCTCCAAACGCTGGCTGGCAGCCTGGAACCGAAGCTCTGCCCCTTACTCTAAACATTCTACTTCCCTTATGACAATAACTGGCATCATCTAAGCCTTTACATGCACCGCCTCATTTAAACATAAACTACCCTATATGACATAGGATGCACTCAGTTGAGACATGAAACAAAAAACCAGAGTGTTTACAATGCCTTCCCCAAGGTCAAACAGCTAGTAAATGGTGAGCCAGGATTTGAACTCAGACCTGCCCTTCTCAGTGTCCTTCTCCTGGGACTCGGGTATTATTGCCTTCCCAGATTTTCATATTATGCAAGTCTCCCGCCAGAAAGAGTTATGTTAGTGACATGGAAAAGGAGGGAGAGAAGCCCAAAGGAAGCACCTAGTAGAGATGACCAAACCAAGTAAACCAGTAATCTGTTTAACATATAACCTGGTTTAATTTAGCCAATTAACCTTGTAGCCAATGACCAACCCCAATGCTTACTAGCTGTTTGGACCCTCTGAGGGGCTGTCCCGCCTGCTGCCGGGGCAAGGGGGTGAGAAAACAAAAGAGCACCGAACGACTCCTCAAAGAAGGCCCACTCCTCAGAGAAGGCCGTAGTGAACTCAGTCATCTCTATGCCGCGGCTCCGCCCTCTGCGCTGACGCTTTCCCAAGATCTTCCATGAGGTGCTCCGGTTCGGGTCAGTCGAGGCTTCATCGGCAGAGGGTTCGCTACTAGCCTGCTGAGGCAGTGGCTCCTAGGGTCCAGGTCCTTCCGTCCCTGCCATGGGATAGACCCCACAATGAGCTGGCACCATTCTAACCTCTTTTTCCTCAGAACTTGTGGCAGGTGACATAGTTATCCACATAGAAAATTTGAAAGCATTGACCAAAAAAAACCCAAAAAAACAAAAACAAAAAAACCCCCAAACCCTCATGAAACTATTAAATGATTATAGCAAGGTTTCAGGATATAAGATTAATATACAAAAGTCAATTGATTTCTTACATACCAACAATGAACAAATAGAATTTGAAATTTAAAACATGATACCATTGACACTAGCACCTCCAAAATGAAATACTTAGGTATAAATCTAACAAAATATATATAAGATCTATATGTGAAAAACTATAAAACTCTGATGAACAAAATCAAAGAACTAAATAAATTCAGTGAAATTTTGTGTTTGTGGGTAGTAACACTCAATATTGTCAAGATGTCAGTTTTTCCCTACTTTTTCTATAGATTTAAGGCAGTCCTAATAAAAATTTACAAACTTACTCTAAAGTTCATATCGATAGACAAAAGACCCATAATAGCCAATACAATATTGAAGGAAAAGAACAAAGTTGGAGGACTCATCCCAGTCTACTTCAACACTTACTATATAGGGCTCCAGTAATCAAAGTGGTGTTATATTGGTGAAAGAACAGACAAATAGATCAATGAAAAAAAATGCAAAGCCCAGAAGTAGATCCCCATAAATATAGTTAACTGAGCTTTGACAAAGGAGCAAAGGAAATACTATGGAATAAAAATAGCCTCTTCAAGCAAAGGGTGCTAGAACAATGGGACAGTCGCATGCAGAAAAAGAAAGAAGAATAAGAATCTAGACACAGATCTGACTCTCTCCACAAAAACAATTACCTCAAAATGGATCATAGACCTAAATGTAAACCACAAAAGTACAAAACCCCAAGAAGATAACAGGAGAGAATCTAGATGAACTTGGGTATGGTGATGCTTTATTATTTTTTTATTTTTTAAAAGATTTTCTTTATTTATTTTTAAAGAGAGGGAAAAGGGGGGAGAAAGAGAGGGAGAGAAACATCAGTGTGAGAGAGAAGCATCGATTGGTTGCCTCTTATATGTGCCCTGACCAGGGACCTGGCCCACAACCCAGGCACGTGCCCTGACCGGGAATCAAACCAGTGACCTTTCGCTTAATGGGACACCCCCCCAACCAACTGAGCCACACTGTTCAGAGCTGGTGATGCCTTTTTAGATACAATACCAAAGGCATGATCTATGAAAGAAATAATTGATAAGCTGACTTCATTAAAATCAAAAACTGCTCTATAAAAGAAAATGTCAAGAGAATTAGAAGACAAGTGACAGACTAGAAAAAATTTGCAAAAGACATATCTAATGAAGCAACTATTATCCAAAATATACAAAAATCTCTTAACACTCAACAATAAGAAAACAATCCAATTTAAAAAAATGGGCCAAAGGCCTTAACAGACACCTCTCCAAAGAAGATACAGAGATGGCAAGTAAGCATCAAATGATGCTCCACATCACATGTCATCAGGGAAATGTAAGTTAAAACAATGAGAAGGCTATATACGATTTGATTCCACCTGTATGACATTCTGGAAAAGGTAAAACTATGGAGACAATAAAAAGATTACAGGTTGACAGGGGTAGGGAGTGGTGGTGGACAAAGGTGACTAGGCAGAGCACAGAGGATTTTTAAGGCAGTGCAAATACTTCATATAATATAATGATGGATATATATCATTATATGCTTTTCCAGATCAATGGAATGCACAACATTAAGAGTGAACCTTAGGGTAAACTATGGTCTTTGGGTGATTACGATATGTCAATATTGATTTATCCTTGGTAAAAACAAACAAACAAACAAAAAATCACAATCCACACTGTCAAAAATGGAAGAATTTTCTTTTTTAAGGCTGAGTAATATTCCTGTGTTTTCGTATGTATGTACATATACATGTACATTTCACATTTTCTTCAGCCATTCATCTGTCAATAGACACCTAGGTTGTTTCCATATTTTGGTTGTTGTGAATAATGCTGCAGTGAACATCAGAGCAGATATCTCTTTGAGATACTGATTTCATTTGCTTTGGATATAAACCCGAAGTGGGATTATTGAATGGTATTGTAGCTCTATTTTTTATTTTTTGAGGAACCTCCATACTGTTTTCCATATTGGCTGAACCAATTTACTTTCCCACTAACGATGCATAAGGGTCCTATTTTTCCCACACCCTTGCTAGCACCTGTTATCTCTTGCCTTTTTGATAATAGCTATCCTAGCAAGTGTGAAGTGATATCTCATTGTGCTTTTGATTTACAGTCCCCAAATTATTAGTGATGTTGAGTATCTTTTCATATAACTGTTAGCCATTTGTATACCTTCTTTGGAAAAATGTTTATTCTTGTTATTTTCCAATTTTTTAATTGGGTTGTTTGGGGTTTTTTTTGCTATTGAGTTGTGTGAGTTCCTTATATGTTTTGAATATTAAATGATTATCAGATATATGGTTTGCAAATACTTTCTGCCCTTTCATACACTACCACTTCATTTTGATTGTTTCCTTTGCTGTGCAGAAACTTTTTGGTTTGATATAGTTGATATATTTATGTTTGCTTTTACTGCTTTTGCTTTTGGTATCATATCTAAAAAGTCATGACCAAGATCAATGTCAAGGAGCTTTGTCTCTACGTTTTTTCTAGGATTTTCATGGCTTCAGTTCTTACATTTAAGTCTTTAGTTCGTTGTGAATTACTTTTTATGTATGGTAATAAGGGTCCGATTTCATTCTTTTGCATGTGGATATTCAGTTTCCCCAAAATTATGTGGTTTTCCATACAACTGATTACAACATGTGAAAATGAATTACAGCCACTCACAGTAAATGAATAAATCTCAGAATCATAATATTGAGTGAAAAAAGAAAGTTGTAGAAGAATATTTACAATATGATTTATGTAAAGTTCAAAAACATACAAAAACAATCCTTGTAGAGATACAAATGTGATAAGACTACAAAAAAATTCAAGGTAATGAAAAACACCCCATTCAAGATACTGGTTGCCTCTGAAAGGCCAGGAAAAGGACAGGATTGGAGACAAACCTAAGGAGACTTCAAAGTAATGACAATGTATGTTTCTTAAACTGGGTGGTGAGTAGACAGGTGTTTGTTGTGTCATCGGTCTTTACACCTTTCATTTATGTTCTCATAACCTATTAATAATTAATATTTGACCAATAAAGGTTTTTTTAAAAGACTATTTAAGGTGCTTGAGGAGAAAGAGGAGCCTTCAAAAGGGGTGCGTCAGGGGAGTTGACATTAAGTAGCGAACAGAGCAGTGTGTGATAAAGGAATCCCAGGGGAGGGGAATGCAAGTTTCAAGAAGGAATGTCAAGTGCGGCTGGGTGGGGAAGTAGAATGAGCACTAGATGTCCTTTGGATTAGTCGATTATGACATTCATGAACAATGTCGCCCAGACCCAATTTAGTGGAGTGGTCAAAGGGGGAGCAGGCTGAGCAAGAAAGTGAATGGAAACTTACAAAAAAGGAATCAGCAAAGATATAAACAGACAGCTTCTCCTCTGGAGGTGGCTCTGGTTGCAGACGCTGACCAGTTTTCAGGTAAGGGGTCTTGGAGCAGAGACAGCTGGAACAATGGTCTTTGTTTTCTCTGTGAGTAGGTGCTGCCCCCTTCTGGGAGTGAGGAGGGAATGGTGTAGTGTACTTTGCCGCTCCTTGGGGGAATGCAGGAAGCATAAAAGGATTACCAAACACTGGAGATAGTGAACTTTTAGTATCACCAATTCATACACACACTCATCGTTGTAGATTGCAACAACAATAACAAAAAAGAAAACCAGCCACAAATTTGCAGCTTCTTCTATCAAGACGTGAAGTTAGAGGCTATTTCCTTATCCCTGAATCTGGACTGGCCTTATGACTTGCTTTGACTAACAGAAGGTGATAGAAGCAAAACTCTGCAATTTCTGAACTTAGACCTCAGGTACAGGTGTCCTTGCAGCTTCTACCCTAGCATTAGGAACGCCCCTGCCACCATGTGAACAAGCCCGAGCTAGATATTGGAGACTGAGCAACCATGTGGAGAGAGACCCCAGCCATCCCACCAATTCCATCTGATGCACCCCGATAGGTGATGAGGACATCTTAGATCATTCACCTCCAACCAACGCATTTCAGATGAATCACAGGATTGTAAGATGTAATATATGTTTGTGGTTTTGAACCAGTAGTTTTTGGGGTGGTTTGTTGTACAGTAAAATCTAATTCACTCATTCTTTAGATAATTTTTAAAGCATAGTCATAACTATCTAGTTGTTTCTAGTCATTGTGCTTTTGTCTGAGTTTTCATCCACTCCTTGATCCTTTTATTTTTTTTCCAGAGGGGGGAAAATTTGTTTTAAGATTTTTATTTAATTTTAGAGAGAGGGGAAGAGAGAGAGAGAGGGAGAGAAACACTAATGTGTGGTTGCCTCTTGCGCACGCCCCCCACTAAAGACCCAGCCTGCAACCCAGGCATGTTCCCTGACTGGGGATCAAACTGGCGACCCCTTGGTTCGTAGGCTGGCACCCAATCCACTGAGCCACACCACCCAGGACCAGAGAAAAAATTTAATAGGTAAAATCTTATGTTTATAGTGTGATTAATAAAAGACTTTTAAGCATAAAATTATATCACATTGAGATATAATTTTATGGGGAAATGAAATGGAAAAAATGAGTTAAAGGCAAAAATAGATACACATTTTCTGGTTATTGAAGAAGAGCTTTTGTTTGTTTGTCTCTGAAAGTTTATTCTTTTTCCATTACCATTAAGTACCCTTACACCTGCCCTGGACAATCACCACACTGGTGTCCATATCCATGAATCTTTTTTCCTTTATGCTCAGTCCCTCCACCCCCTAACCTCACCCTCCCACCTCCAGCCTTAGCTGTCATCCCACTCTCTTATGAGTCTGACTTTATTTTGCTTGTTAGTTCAGTTTGTTCATTAGATTCCACATATGAGATCCTTGATCCTTTTAGAAGGTAAACTCAGGAAAATAATTCTCTCCAAACAAGCTTGTGTATTTCCTATTACTACAAAAGGAAAATTACAAAACTCGTGTGTGTGTGCCTGCACCCACTAGAAAGTTTACAGTCAAAATGTAGTGTTCAGTTTCAGGAAGTATATTGATAACATTCTCAAGTTCCTAATAAAATTATCTTGCCTTCTACCTGGTTTCTAACTTCCTTTTAATCTTTATTTTAATTATGCTATGTTACTATATACATATGTCTATTGTAGCCACTTGGGATCCTTTTTGAAAATAGACATAGTTAAAATTACGGATAGTCTCCGACCTAAACTCAGCCTTTTAGCCCCTCACCATGTCATCATTTGTCTCTCTAGAAATGTGGTGAATAAAGCTCTCCTCCAGGGCCTTTCTCTGACCTAGAGCCAGATGGTAGCCAAAAGAAGCAGCAGCTTGAGTGAGTGCATTTGGGATGTTTTGGAGTGGAGGCTAGCTGACCTATAGGGTTAAGTCCATAACTAGGATTAGCTTCTCTAGAGCAGTAAAGGGATGGGCAATGGAGTCTGAAAGCCTTCATTCAGATGTTTGCTCTGACTTTTACCAACTCACTTCACTTAATTTTCCCATCTATTTTAAGAGGATTGTTATAGTACATGCACATGGCACAGAGTAAACATTCAAAATATGTTAGCTTGCCCTGACTAGTATGGCTCAGTGGGTTGGGTGTCGTCCCACAAACCAAAAGGTCGCCAGTTTGATTCCCAGGCAGGACACATGCCTTAGGTGTGGGCTAGGTCCCCGGTTGGGGGCACGCGAGAAGCAACCAATTGATGTTTCTCTCCTCTTTGCTTCCCTTGTCCTCTTTCTAAAAATAAAGTCTTTTTTTTTAAATGTTAGCTTTTTACTAGTTAACCTGTAATATTTTTGTCCTTCCCGATAACCTTGGCTCCTTAACCTTCACACCACCCTGGACTCCCAGCCCCCAGACCCTCTGGCTTCTACCACTGAGATATGGGGGACTTGCTGTCCTGCTCTGGCTGCTCCTTCACACTGTTGATAGTATCCTGGGCTGCCTGGCTGGCTATGTTGTCCACATGATGAGGGACTCCATGCTATGGCAGTGATGGGAATATCTGCATGACACTGTGCCTGTGAGTGGCTATGGCAGGATGGCAGGACACCTGAAGCCTCATGAAGAAAAAGGTGAACAGGGAGGGCTTTGAGAGATACCCTTTTGTTTGCATAAGTGGACAGGATGCTGGAACTCCTCAGAGGATGGGCAGGGGCAGACACTTACAATCTGGACAAGTAGTCAGAACTGGGCAACAGGTAACAGACACTCAGGTAAATCAGAAAAAGAGCGTGTATTTATTTCATGGCATTTATAGACAAAATACTAAGCTCTGGAGCATTCGGAGAACTATCTTACATAGTTTCTGCTCTCCAGGAGAACCATGAGGAGAGGGCACTTCCAGAAGAAAAATGACCAACACCAGGCATTACCTAATGCTAAGTGAGTAAGACAGAGACTGCATTACAAGAGTTTAAACTAAGGTTAGAAAAATCAGGGAGGGTTTTCTGTGGATGAGCTGAGCTGAGCATGGGTGGTGTAGAAGAACCGGAGGACAGCAGGGAAACAACAGGAAGACAGGCCTGTAGGAGAAAAGGAGGCTGTGGGCTTGCCTGGAAGGAAGCAGGCAGTCCAGCCAAACTGGAGCAGACTTTGACTTGAAAACGACCAGGAGAGAAAGTCTGGGTTATTCTGCAGGTAATGTGGAGCCATCGAATATTTATAAGTAGAGGAATCTCCCCATACAGTTTTCTCAAGTTTTCGTGAGCCCCATACAGTTTTCTCAAGTTTTCGTGAGAGTTTTCACAAGAAAGAACTCTGAAAGAAACAGTATACTCTGGGCCCAACCTCCTAATATCTTAAGCACTGCGTTCCCTGTTATCAGCCCTCTTTCCACACCATCCTCACACTGCCTCTGGGTAACCTACACGTGAGTTCCTTGGCTGGGGGGTTGGAAGGCCCAGTCTCTCCCAGGGCTTATCGGTGCACTGTGGGATCCTAGTTTCCGACCACGGGGCCCTGCCGGCTGTTTCCTGAACCCTTTGTTTCTGGATTCCAGTCTTCCCTAACCACCCTGAAGGGGGCTCCGTGACCAGGCACGATCACGTCCGCAGTGCCTAGGACCCTCTTCCGGCTCCGCTCCTGGGCCACCGGGTCTTCACTCAGGGCCTGCCACGAGTCCTCATCCCCATCGCGTTCAAACACATCGCCTACCACCGCTACGGTTCCCAGAGCCGTGCCCGCAACCACCACGCTCACATCCCGCTGGCCCCCATGTCCCGGAGTGGCCCACACCTCGAGTCCCGGTCCCAGTCGCAGGGGCCGCTCCTCACCCAGCCCGTGGGGGAGGTAGTGGCCCCCGGGGAGGCAGAAGTCGTGTGAGACCAACAGAGCCGCCCCTGGAAACAGCCCGAGGTTCCCGATATGATCCGAGTGTCCGTGGGTCCCCACCACCAAAGTCACGTCTGTGGGGTCCACGCCCTGCACCGCCAGGGCTCCGAGGAGTGCATCTCGAGCCCAGGGGCCTCCGGTGTCCACGAGGATGGGGCCACGGGCTGCCTCCTCCAGGGTGGTTTTCGTCTCGCCTCCCTCGGGCTGGGACTTTCGATGGCTGGAAGCCGGGCCCCAGGCTCGGGGCAGAACAAGGGTCACAGATCCATCAGCGCGCACAGCGTTGCCAACTCCCTCCGGCTCCGCGTAGCCCTGCAGTAGAACCACCACGGAGTAGGGGTCGCCAGGCACCCGCAGAGGGGGCTCCCCACGTAGCAGCTCGGTTCGCACTAGACCGCTCATGACCGGAAAGGGCTGGGGAAAGAAAGTGGGGCTGTGCGACGCTGCCCATTCCCTTTGTGTTTCCCCACACGCGTGCGGCCGCCACCAAATGGCATCTCCTACACTCAGTTCTTTCCCACCCCCTCGCACTCTTAAGGTGCTGTCACCCTCAACCCCCTTCCGAAAATGGTACCACCCAACGTTTTTTCCACCTGACACCGAGCGCCCTTCAATGTCTTCAGCCCTCGCCCCGCTCCTCTTGCGTGGTAGGTCCACACTCATCACTCTCCAAAGGATGTCTTTTATTTCCCTCACTATAACCGAAGCCGCTACACTGGACCTAGTTTTCCTCCTGTTAGGTCTTGCTTCATTGGGAGAAAAGAACAGAAATCGAAAAGCGAGAGATTTTTGTCCTCTTCGAGCTACCGTAAATCCAAGTACGGTGGCCGAAGCGACACCACAGTGAATTTCAATCCTAGCGCATTCTCCGGCTTGCGTGTACCGGCTTCGCACAGACTCAACCCTAAATACTATGCTCAGCCGCAGTATCACTGCCAGCTTCCTTGGGCTGCAACATTACAAAGCACTATTAGCTCCTAACAGGACAGAGCCCAACACCCTTATTCTCTGGGTGGGGCGCTGCCACAGCAGCTAGCTATGACGTGTGCACGGCAGTTTGAAAGTTCGGACTCAGTTGAATTTTTTTTTTTTAAGTTTACTAGTGCTATAGAAAACTTAGCACCTGTGATGATGTGGTGGGCTCTCGGTGAAATTAATATGAAGTAGACCAAGTATCTACACCACCTAACTTATCAACGTTACCCCAACCCCATCCTTGGTCACAGTTTGCTGGCATGTACCCTCTTGGACACAGGCGGTGTATATAAGTCGTAGATGATGCCCTCCTGGCTTGCTCCTCGTAAGGGTCTAAAAAAGGCGAAGTGACCTTCCCAAGGTCCACAACTCCTATTCCATTGTTGACCTCTGGGTGGGCTGGGAGTCATAGATACATTTAAAGAGAAAAGCCTTCAACACTGACTCCACACACCTACAATTAAGGGGCCAGAAGGCAGGCAGATGGCTCATCTGTTGGGGTAGGGCTTCCAACTACTGTTCACACCTTTCTCCCCATAGCCAAATCATGCTGTACCATCAGGATCCTGCATGAGATCAGATGGGAGAGAACAACTACAAGCTCTGGGGTGGGTCACAAACACACCCTTAAAGCTGTAGAGCAGGGAGACCTCAGACTGCAGAGTGTTCTTCTTCATGACCCCTGTCCTTCATGGATGCTCAAAAGCAAGCGTCAAAGATCCTCTGGGTCATGCTTGGGGTGGGCTGGTACGTTAGTCATCTCTTCTTCCTTTTCCTTCTCTTCCTCCTCTTGATCTTGCTCCTCCTCCACTCCTGTCTTCTCTTGCCCATCTGTGATCTTCTCCTTTCCAGTCCATGTTTCCTGTAGACATGCTAGGTTGGGTGATAGAAAGCAATTTAGATACTGGTTCTGGGAGTAAAGGATGTTGTGGCCTGGCAGGAAAAGGGCCAGCCCACACACTTACCTGTTTCAGCGGCTGGGAGCACGTGACCTTCACAGAGAAAACGCTGTAGGGGCTGCTCCTGATGGTGGAAGTACCAGTCTCCCACAATATCTTCAAATTCCTCCAGCATTGTCTCACACTGGTCAAGTGGAAGGGTCAGAAGGGTATCTGCTCTGCTAGGCTCTGGAAACCCTCCTCTTTGCTCTTTACTCCCTGTCTCCCCACCCCATCTTGGAGAGGCAGATAGCCAGGAAGTTAAACTTGGCTTACTAGGTGTGTGATCCTCATTCATTCAACAAACATTTATTAGCACCTAGTCTGCTGAGTAGGCTGTTAAACTTTGAGTCTCAGCTTCATGCCTATAAGATGGAAAATAGTAATCAGGTTGTTGTGAGTGTAAAATGAGGCAGCAGCTGAGAGGTACGTGGCCTTGAATTTGTACATAGTGGGTACTCAATAAGTGGTAGTGCATATTGTTAGCCTCCATTATTACTTCTTGGTATCGTCCTGGGTGTACCTCAATCAATGACAGTCCTCACTCTGCCCCGTTCTCCCTGCTCAGAGCTACACTTCCCTAGGATCTAGCCCACCTTTCAAGTTCCCTTCTCACCTCCCTGGGTTGTATCCTATCCTACCTGCTTCTTCAGGAATGTGACCTCCACACTGGGCTCGTCCCACAGCTCCAGGGGGATCCCCAGATCCACCTTTACTCCCTTCTGCACCAGCCCTTTCAGCGTTGCCATGGTCTCACTCTGCCCCTGAGAGATGGGAATTTGGGATCAGCCCAATCCACTACCCCACTTCTTCCTTCCCATTTCCACCATATCAATTTTGTCAGCTGCTAGAGACTGAGAGGTGAGTTTCATGAGGGTAAGATGAGGGAGTCTAAAGATGAGGGTACACTCAAGAGCTGGGGAAGGTGGGCCCCTGAGGATATAGGTCTGAGACGTGGAATCCTGCCCTGAGGGAGAGTCTGACCTTGGCATATCTCAGTGAGCCCTTGCGTTCAGCATGAACACTGTAATCCAGGATCTGCTCACATAAATTCTCCAAGGCCTCTTCTAGCCTTGTCTCTCTGTGGGAAGAAGGGAAACAAAGACTTCCTGAATACTGTACAAGCTCCCGGGACTCCTTTGGGGGCTGGAAGGTGGAGGAGCACCAAGAAGGACTCACGAAACGCTGTAAGGGACGTGTCTCTTCCTCTTGCCTGTGTCCAGCACCTGCCCCAGTTCCAGCACCTCTCGAGATTGGCTAGTGCGACTCAGCGCTTCTTGTAGTTCCAGGCTCAGCAGCTTACACACTACATGTCCAAGGGGATGTGAGAGATAAACAAACATGCCAGCAACTCATTCTGCAGATGAGCAAAGGCAGCAGAGCATGATGGTTACAAGTGCAGACTCTGGAGCCAGCCTGGCAGGTTTGCAGTCCTGACTCAGCCACTTAGTAGCTGTATAATAATCCTGCTGTGCCTTGGTTTCTTCACCTATAAAATGGAGATAATAATAGTACCTCCTTATAGGGGTGTGGTGAGGATTAAACTAATCAATCTGTGTAAAGCCCTTAGCATAGTGCCTGCACATAGTAAGTACTGTATGTCTTTGCTGTTGTTCTGCAATTATTTGTTGAGCTCCTTCTGGATGAACAATAGCAATACAGAGAGTAATAAGACCCACCATCCCTATTCATGGGACATCACCAATGTGTTTGGAGACAGATAAAAAGATGGCAATATGGTGTGATGGATCCTACACTAGGGGGTTAAGACCAAGGGACAATCTCATTAGGAAATCCAAAATTCATTCAATGGTTACATATTGACTTCCTGCTAGCCTGGGATTTCCTTAAGGGTGAGCACTGCATCTGTTTCACTGTTGTCTTTCCAGCACCTAGCAAGTGACATGGCACATTATGAGTCCCAAGAAAGGGAGTGGCCTATACAGAAGTGCCAAGTGAATTAAATACAGAGGCAAGTAACAAAAGTGCCTAAAATGTGCCAGATGCTATGCTAAGACCTGTGAGACACAGGTATTCTATTTCCCTCCAAGGGTTTACAAGCCAGTGCGGGGGTGACAGATAAGAAAGACTTCCAAAGGAGGTGACAGTTAAACTGGATCTTGAAGAACCACATACAGAAGGGAGAGGGTTATTCCAGGCAAAGGAAAAAATACCATGCAAAGGCACAGAGATGTGAGGAGATAAGGCAAGCTTGCTGACCACTGATAAGTTCAGTGTGGTTTAAGCATGGGCACTTTGGGAATGGGGGTTGGGTTATGCAAATATAAGGTGGGGCATAACACAAAAATACGTGCCCTAAAAAAAAAAAAAAAAAAAAAGTTGGCGGTATTCTGATTACTGCAGGAGGCCTGCACAGATGCTAAAGCAAGGACTGACAAGACTGGGTCTTGTTTAGAAAAACTCACAGTGGTGTAAGGAGAACCGCGAGGGCACAAGTGAAAGGAGAGGAGAATTTAGGACCAAGTCTTGAGGAATAGTGATACTGAAATTCACGTTAAGAGAAAAAGAATCCAGGGAAGAAATTAAAGTCAGGAAGGCAAAAAACTAGGGAACTAGAGCACTCAATGGCCCAGCTCTGAAGTGCCATCTCCCAGCTGGGCCCCACATACAATAATGCAGCCACAAAAGATTCCGCTCGCTGTAAAATCCATACCGTACACACGCTTTGAAAAGCCTGACACATACAGGGAACCCCTCCCAGTTGTGTGGCCTCTTTCATTTATGAGCTTCAAAAGCTGATTTACTCATCCCTGAACCCCCTCAGGAGGGCGCAGGACCTGTAATTTGGGAGTGTCTCTGCCAAGGTGGAGCAAAAGACGTCCACAAGCTATGAGCCTCACACCCCGCTCCTGCAGGATCTCCAGATTTAGGTCTAGTGACACGAAGAAAACGCACACAAACACTGAAGATGCTCAGCAGAGTGAATGGTCCTGCGCATAGTCCCTGAACTATAATTCCCACAAACCATTGGGGCCCAAAGCCAGCCAGAAAAAGCGGGCTCTCTCTGGTTGTCTCGTGGGAATTGTAGTTCCATAGTTTTGGGGATAACACTATAGGGTCCCTCACTTGATCCCATTCCGTTTCCCTCACAGTCTTCAAAGAGGTTGAGTAACCCACCCTACACGGTTCATTTGGTCCCGCCCAGACAAAGGAGATGAGGCAGAGGGGTGCTAATAGGGGTTACTCCCCTCAGATACCTTCGCATTTGCTGGGCAAGCGTTCTGTGTCATCGTCCTCCTTCGGCGTCCCAGGCCAAGCTGGGACGTACACAGTCAAAGTGAAAAGCAACATTCCCAACCGCACAGCTCCCATGACAAAGTGCAGTTCACAACCAACCACCCCTTGCCTTCAAAACAACTTCGGGAAGGCTGCGGGCCCTTTTAATTCCAAGGGGGTAGGCGGCAACTTTAACCTAGCACTGGAGGCGCACGCGCAGTGCCAGCCCAGAAGGGCGTGGGGCTACTCTGAGCTCAGGCCTTTCCCCGCCTTGGTTTTGTGGCACCTCCCGAAGGTCCTGGCCGCCGGGTAGTGAAGGAATAAACCGAAGTAATTGCAACAAAAGTGTTTGCTCCTTACAAATAGATAATGAAACAGCGTTTTTATATCGTTTGAGGTTGTGAGTCTAGAGGACTTATTCCGGCTCGGAGAAAGGGTAGTGACTCGCTCCCCGTCTCGGCCAGGACCTGCTCCTGGGAGGGGCGGGGCCAACATGGCGCCGAGCGCCGGGTGAGCGGTGCTTTGGCGGCGGTGAGAGTTTCTTCTTGCGCGGGGAGCTCGGCTGGCAGGGGAGGGTCGAGTGGTACCCGAACTAGACCCCTTGACGGGCCTGTGTGGGGACCCGGAGGAGGACGGTTGGTTGTGTGTGCGTACGCGTGGGAACTCTGTGTGTTTGCATTGGAGGGATGTTGGGGGATGAAGTGGGCTCTCTGCTCTTTTCGCGTTGGTCCCATTACCTGGGGACCTTGGACCCGTTAACCTGTCGGGGGAACTACACACATCTTGCTCAAGTTAATCCTCCTCTGCGAAGCCTTTCTGCCGACTCCACTGACCTGAGGGGCTGTTTGCTGGCAGTGGGTACCGCAGGGTGTTGAAGTGCTCCGGGACACTGGGACGCGACTGCTTCTTGTATACCCAGTTCCAGGCACAGAGTATGTGTTGAATAAATGTGTTCCCTGCAACTAAGACTTACAAAAGAGGGGGAGGACAGCTGGGATGGTTTGAGAAGAACCAAATTCTTTCTCCTTCATCTTCTTACCCCTCCAGCAAGTCCCCACCCGCCCCCACATAGACCCCGCAGTCAATCCTAAACACTTTTGACATTAGTCTTCCTAATGCCAGCTTCAAGCGAGCCACTTTCCTGTTGTCCGCAGAGTAGATTCAAACCTTGGGCCTATTCCTATTCATCGTGATAATTGTGGTACCAAGTATGTATTGAGCACCTACATCTCTAAGCCTCAGTTCTTTCATTTATTCAGCAAATGTGTATTGAGTATCTACAGTGTCTCAGGCAACAGTCTGCGGTCTTGGAATACATCAGTGAACATAATAGACAAAGATCTCTGTAAACACAGTGCAGGATGGGGAGGTGAGGTGGTGATAAACTATAAGAAATGATAATATATATTAGATGTTAAATGCCATAGGGGAAAAAGAGTGGGAGTGGAGTGTGATATTAAATAGGGTGGTGGGAATAGGCAGCTAGGCTGACATCTGGGGAAGAGCATTCCAGGCAGAAGGAACAGCAAAGGCCATAAAGCAAAAGCATGCCTGTTAGGTTTGAACAGCAAGGAGGACAATGGGGCTGGATCACGCTGAAAGAATGAAGCAACGGATGTCAGAGATGTAATGCAGAGAGGGCCTTGTTGACAATAAGAATTTTGGATTTTACTCAATTGCAAATGGGGAGCCATTACAGGGTTTGAGCAGAGAAATAACCTCATTTGATTTATAATTGGACAGAATCACTCCGGGTGCTGTGTTGGGAGTAGATGTAAAGAGCAAAGGTGAAAGCAGGAGGAGCTTGTCAGGGGCTATTGAAGTTAACAAGGTGATAGATGATGGCCTTCAGTGAGAGTGGAGCAATCAGGATGGATCACCTTGTAGATTTGATGCGAGGGCTAACAAAGAATGAGCTCCTGGATGGATGGTGCCCCTACTAAGTCAAGGAAAACAGGCTGGAGCAAGTGAGGGGGTGGAAGATCAGGAGTTCAGTTTTAGTGGTAGACATTTGATACGCAAGTCTGAAGCTAGGAAAAACACTCGGCTGGGGATATAAATTTGGCCATCATCAACCTCTAAGCAATATTGAAAACAGAGGTCACCAAGTGAATATGTGTAGCTAGAGAAGAAAACTAAGGACTGAGCCCAGGACACTCCAACATTAAGCAGGTGAAAAGAGGAAGAACCAGTAAAGGAAACTGAGAGGTAATGGCCAGTGAGGTAGGGGAAAAACCTGAAGTTGGTGCCACAGTGGAGTAAAAGTTTTCAGAAGGTAGTAGTGAGCTATGCTTTGTGCTGCTTTGAGGTTAAAGAAGATGAGAACAGAGAGTGGGCCCTGGATTTGGCAGTGTGTCTGTGATGAGAGGTTTCAGGGACCTAGTGGGGTCAAAAGCCTGTTTGGAGTAGGTTCAAGAGAGGAGAGGAAAAGAATTAGAAACATAATTAAGACAACTTTTTCAGGGAGTTTTATTGCAAGGAGAAGCCAAAAAATGGGGTATGTCATAAAGAGAAAGTGAAATAAGATTTTTAAAAAAGTATTATTTGGCAAAATACACATAAAACTCACTGTCTTAACCATTTTTTAGTGTAGTTTAGTGGCATTAAATACATTCACATTGTTGTGTAACCATCACCACCATCCATCTCCAGAATTCTTCATGTTATAAAACTGAAATTTGCTATTATTAAACAATATTACCTAGAATTAAACAGTAACTCCCCATCCCTCCTCCAGCCCCTGGCAACCACCATTCTACTTTCTGACTCTGAGTACTTTAAGACATTCACACAAATGGAATCATACCATATTTGTCCTATTGTGACTGGCTTGTTTCACTCAGCATAATGCCTTCAGGGTTCATCCATGTTGTAGCATGTGTCAAAATTTCCTTCCTTTTTAAGGCTGAATAATACTCCATTGTGCATATATATCGCTTTTCTTGGTTTGTTTTTGTTTTAAGATGGGAGAAATAACTGCACTTTGTAAACTGATGGAAATGATCTAGTAGTTTGAGGAACTGGTGATGCAGGGAGATGGGAGAGATGCTGGAGCAATGCTGGAGGTGGTGATGGATGTGAACATTTTCTCTACAGTAACAAGTGGGAAGGCAGAGTATGTGAACACTGGTACTGCTTGGTGGGTAGATGTGGGGGGAGTCTGTAGGTCCCTTCTGATGGTCAGAGTGAATATAGGACATATAGGACAGAGGGAGATTGAGTACATTAAGGTATAGTGTGCTTGTCTGGCAGCATTAAGGGCCCATTTGAAGTTTATGGTCATGAATTTGAAGTGGGAATTAGTCATGATGGTTGTATGTTTTTCTCATCACATTGATTTGTATAGGTATATAGGCTCAGGGTAGGAGAGTTGTATTTATCCAGTATTGTATTTGTGTCAATCATGAATAATGATGCAAAGGGCAAGAGAGATGAAGGTATGTGGGAAACAACTTTAGGAAAATATTTTTTGCATTTTTACAGCAAAGAAACCCAAACCAGGGACAATTTAAGTAATCTGCCCAAGTAACACAGTGAGGTAGTGCTAGAGCTGGATTTTAAATTGAGGGCCGTGATCATTCTACTATACCTCACTTGTACAGTGCCTGGCATAGAATCATAGCTCAGTAAGTTATGTTGAATTGGATCAGATTGCTATCTCCTTCAGTTACACCAGTGCTGACTCATGTGGAGATGGACAGAAGACACAAGTTCCTTCCCTCCTCACATCCTTATTGTCCTCCATTTGTTGTGGCCTCTCCTAACCAGACAGCCCCTCTTCTTTGGGTCTCACATTTCAT
The DNA here is from genome assembly GCA_004026545.1 of Mormoops blainvillei. Classification (NCBI taxonomy): domain Eukaryota; kingdom Metazoa; phylum Chordata; class Mammalia; order Chiroptera; family Mormoopidae; genus Mormoops; species Mormoops blainvillei. Next base: position 137,976 of record PVJD01003724.1, on the reverse strand, counting down.
TTTATTTCTTCTTCCCACCCCATCCTTCTGCCAGGATCTCCATCCCTCCATCCTGGGACATCATCCTTCGGGGGAGGGAAGAGGGGCTCCAGAATGGCTGAGGAGAAGAAGCTGAAGCTCAGTAATACTGTGCTGCCCTCAGAGTCAATGAAGGTGGTGGCTGAGTCAATGGGCATCGCCCAGATTCAGGAGGAAACCTGCCAGCTGCTGACAGATGAGGTCAGCTACCGCATCAAGGAGATTGCACAGGTAACCTGGCCCCTCTACCCAGCCCTGTATTGTATTGAGGATGCTGCCCAGGCCCTCTTCTTCCTCAGGGTCTCAGGCTGACATTTGTTCTCCCACGTACAGGATGCCTTAAAGTTCATGCACATGGGGAAGCGGCAGAAGCTCACCACAAGTGACATTGACTATGCGCTGAAGCTAAAGAATGTTGAGGTGACTGGAACACACAGGACTGAGTCAGGGGAGGGTGGGTGAGCGCAGTCCTCCCAGATACTGCATTTGCCTTCAGTCACACCTCCATGGGCTCCCTTCTCATCTTGGTGTCTGTTTCTCTCTCTCCTGATATAGCCTCTGTATGGCTTCCATGCTCAAGAGTTCATTCCTTTCCGGTTCGCCTCTGGTGGGGGCCGGGAGCTTTACTTCTATGAGGAGAAGGAGGTTGACCTGAGCGACATCATCAATACTCCTCTGCCCCGGGTGCCCCTGGATGTCTGCCTCAAAGGTTGGGGGAAAGGAGAGCAGGGTGGCAAGGGAGGAGGGAAAGGAGGAGCAATGTTTATGGGTTTGAGGAAGCTCACAAGGATGAAACCCTCAGTGTGAGGTCCCTGCTGAGTTGTAGGAGTGGGAGCAGAAATGAAAACACATTCTGTAGCATGGAATGGCTCCCTAGTATCCATGTCCAGCAGTTCAACTTGTCACCTTCCTTTCTCACAGCTCATTGGTTGAGCATTGAAGGCTGCCAGCCAGCTATCCCAGAGAATCCACCCCCAGGTAACCTCCCTGCTCAGAGCCCACCCCTCTCTATATAACTCTCCCTTCTTTTACATCTACCACTCTTGTCACTCCTCTTGTGACTACTTTCCACCAGCTCCCAAAGAGCAGCAGAAGGCTGAGGCAACAGAACCCCTGAAGTCAGCAAAGCCAGGCCAGGAGGAAGATGGACCCTTGAAAGGCAAAGGTCAAGGGGCCACTCCAGCTGATGGCAAAGGTCAGTATTGCTAGGCCAGGCCTCTTCGGGCTCTTGCCCCAAAGCCAGATGGTCATGTATGAAGTGGGTGAGGTCAGGGTAAGGGCCGAGTCCTCAGGCCAGACCACCCCAGAAGGGATCAAGCAACCTAAGGGAAGCTGGGTCTCCCAGGGTAGAGGAGTGGAGGAGGGTCAAGGTTTGTCTGGCACCAAGGCCTCTTCTGGAGCTTTCTTTTTCAAACCCATCTTCCCATTTCACACAGGGAAAGAGAAGAAGGCACCACCTCTGCTAGAGGGGGGCCCTTTGCGACTAAAGCCCCGAAGTATCCACGAATTGTCTGTGGAGCAACAGCTATACTACAAGGAGATCACTGAAGCCTGTGTGGGGTCTTGTGAAGCCAAGAGAGCGGTCAGGCCCCACCATCCTGCCTTTACCCCAAGACTTCTCTTGGAGGCCCACAAATTCTTCCCATGGTATCTGCCCCAACCTCATTCATTATCCTCCTCCTACAGGAAGCCCTTCAGAGCATCGCAACAGACCCAGGGCTCTATCAGATGCTGCCACGATTTAGCACCTTCATCTCAGAGGGGGTGAGAAGATTCAGGAAGGCCAGGCCCTAGGAGGACATTCCAGGGGGTGAGGAGGTAGCAGGGGATGCTCATCTAAAGGGTTTCCCTGCCCCGTCACTTCTTCCTGTAGGTCCGTGTGAATGTGGTGCAGAACAACCTGGCCCTGCTCATCTACTTGATGCGCATGGTGAAGGCCCTGATGGATAATCCTACACTGTATCTAGAAAAATACGTGAGTGGTCCTGCCCTCCCACCTCTCATCCCAGGGTTTGGAGACCCCACTGCTACCAACAGGAAGCTATTTATCATAATTAGCTGACTTGCTACTTCTCCCTTAGGTGCATGAGTTGATTCCAGCTGTGATGACCTGCATTGTGAGCAGACAGCTGTGCCTGCGGCCAGATGTGGACAACCACTGGGCACTCCGGGACTTTGCAGCCCGCCTGGTGGCCCAGATCTGCAAGCATTTTAGCACAACCACTAACAACATCCAGTCCCGGATCACTAAGACCTTCACCAAGGTGAGCCAGGAGAACAAAAAGCATAAGCCCTTTTACATTTCCACCTCAGGGTTGTCAACAGGACAGTAAGAGCTCTACCCAAATCAGTGGTGAGTGAGTTGTGGCTGTGGGAAATGACACTAAAAACAAGGGGCAGAGTGGAATGGGGTGAAGAAGTGACACTGAAAACAAGGGGCAGGGGGACTAGGACTTGAGCCGTATGTATCTGTAATGTCTTAATGATCTATAAGAAAAGTGTGTTTATGAAAAAGTTGGGTCCTTACCAATTACCCTTTCAGGCCCATTATCTGGATTTATTTTCCATCCCCTTACAGAGCTGGGTGGACGAGAAGACTCCATGGACCACACGTTACGGTTCCATCGCAGGCCTGGCGGAGCTGGGACATGATGTCAGGCCCCGGGGGAAGCATTGGGGGAGGGAGGCATCATGAGAGCATAGTGGGCAACAGTACCCCACCCCCCGCCAAACCTGGGAGATCCTGTGGTGACCCCAGGGCCCTGGCCTCTCCCCTTCCTTTCATCAGGTGATTAAGACTCTGATTCTGCCACGGCTGCAGCAGGAGGGGGAGCGGATCCGCAGTGTCCTGGATGGCCCCGTGTTGAGCAACATTGACCGAATTGGAGCTGACCACGTGCAGAGCCTCCTCCTGGTGACCAGAGCCCCTTGTCCTCCCCCTGCTTCTTCCCACTAATCCCCTTGCCCCAAACACACACAGGCACAATGTCTAGCCAGCATGTGGTATCTTTTATTCACTTAGTCCATCTGTGCCTCATACATTCAGAGCACACCTCAGAGTACAATACTGTTTTTCAGGTATAAAGACTGAGGTACAAAGGAGTTGAGAGATAAGAGGTCTTAACTCTCAGCCTGTGACCTCTAGACTGCACTGCCCCCGACACTACTCCATCACTATGGCCCATTCTGTGTAAGGCAAATGCCCTACAGACCAAAACTACCCCTCAGATATTACCAGGGTATTCAGCATGTTCTCTGTTCACACCAGTTGGTGCCTGTGTTTTCTGATGAAGAAAAACCACAGTATTGCTTATACATACTGCTTTCCCAGCAATTTGGCCTCTAACAAGAACATACTGAAATGATGGGTGATATCCTTTTTCATGCCTTCACTACACTCTGAGTCCCAGCTCTCTTTCTACCCGGCTTTGTTTTTCCCTTCTCTCTGCAGAAGCACTGTGCCCCTGTTCTAGCAAAGCTACGCCCACCGCCTGACAATCAGGATGCCTATCGGGCAGAATTTGGGTCCCTCGGCCCCCTCCTCTGTTCCCATGTGGTCAAGGCCCGGGCTCAAGCTGCTCTGCAGGCTCAGCAGGTCAACAGGACCACTCTGACCATCACTCAGGTCAGTGACGGTGCCAGGAGGGGGAAGGGTGACCAATGGAGAGGAGGAATTGGGTCAAAGGAACAAAAATGGACGGGTGGGGGGTGGGGACAGAGCCTTGGTTTGTATCAGGGTGGGAATCACAGGCAAGAATTTTGTAAAACCCAGGACCCTCTGAGTCAGCCTTTGAGGAAGCTAGGCCCCCAACCCCAGTGAGACCCACTGAGGACCAAGAAAAGCCCTTTTTCTTAGATATTATTTTCTTCTTGCCCCTTCTTCCTCCAGCCCCGGCCCACGCTGACCCTCTCGCAGGCCCCTCAGCCTGGCCCTCGGACCCCTGGCTTGCTGAAGGTCCCTGGCTCTATTGCACTGCCTGTCCAGACACTGGTGTCTGCACGAGCCGCTGCCCCACCTCAGCCTTCCCCTCCTCCAACCAAGTTTATTGTAATGTCATCATCCTCCAGCGCCTCATCCACCCAACAGGTATGTGGAGCCCTGTGGGACCAGGGATGGTGGGGAGCTTGTCACCATGCTGCCATGGGGGGCCTGCCATTCCTCAGAGCACTCTGGGAGGCCCCAGAGTAGAGCCAAGTCACCTGTGGGCCCAAAGGCAGGAGCTAGAAGGAGCACTTCTGAGGGACCTACAAGGCCGTAGCTTCCTTTCCTGAGCAAAATCAGAGGATGAATTATTTGGTTGGACTGAGTGATGTATTCCCCCAGGCCTGGGGAGCAGGGAGGAAGGACACAAGGCGACAGGCCATTGCCTTTCCATTCTTCCCCCAGGTCCTGTCCCTCAGCACTTCAGCCCCTGGCTCAGGCTCCACCACCACCTCTCCTGTCACTACCACAGTCCCCAGTGTGCAGCCCATTGTCAAGCTGGTCTCCACTGCCACAGCTGCACCCCCCAGCACTGCCCCCTCTGTCCCTGGCAGTGTCCAGAAGTACATAGTGGTCTCTCTTCCCCCAACAGGGGATGGCAAAGGAGGCACCACCTCCCATCCTTCCCCAGTCCCTCCCCAATCCTCAGCCCCCTCCCCACTTGGGGGCAGTGCCCTATGTGGGGGAAAACAGGAAGCTGGAGATAGCCCCCCTCCAGCTCCAGGGACTCCAAAGGCTAATGGCTCCCAGCCCCCTGGATCTGGCTCTCCTCAGCCTGCACCTTGACACTGTCACATCTGCCAGCGTGCTCTCCTCCAGACTCTCTCTCTACACACACCCACACAGACATGCTGGGTGGAAGGAAGGAATCACCTGCTTCCCTCACATTAACTTTTTAGGTATTGTACAGCCAACTCCTCAGAATAAAAGTTTGGTTTATAAGTTCTGATTCACCTTAGTCCTTCCTGTTTACCATAGGAGGGGCTAACCTGTTGAGTCTTCATGGTCCCTAGAACTTGGGACTCTTCCAGCCAGATCCATAGCCACAGGCCAGGACGCTGAAAAAGCCAGTATCGTCCTTCTGAACCACAGGCCACTGCCTTTGCTGCCCGTATCCTTGCTTGGGGAGCCTCAGATCCGAATGACATAAGCATCACTGTGGCTTAGGTGCCGCACCCACTTGTGGGGGTTGGTGCTGCCGCAGGGTGTGAATGCCAGCCTGAGGAAACGAACCTGGAGGCCAGAGCACGTGTGCCGGGGAAGTTCAAAGGAGAGGCTCGCAGGGCCCAGTCCCAAAGGAGGGGCTGAGGTGGAGTGCCCTTGACCAGGTGGCCCAGGCAGACCTGGGACTTCCATCTGTGAGGGACAGAGGGAGAGGGAGAGGTGCTGAAGGCACAGAGAAGAAGGTGCATAGGGAAGACAAGGGGCCAGGAAGGTGACCATACTGGTGGGAACAATGCAACAGCTACATTAGAAGGGATGAGTCAGGGGGCTGAAAATGGAGGTGAGAGAAGAGGGCCTTAGAGAATCAGCGGCTGATACCTGGAAAAGGCCTGAGAGCTGAGAGCCTCCTTGTACTCGAGGTAGGTCCCAGCGAAGTGCTCCATCCCCCAGCTCTGCCTTCTGTTCCGGGCTACTCAGCTCCTGAGACAGGCTGGAGTTTGGAAAGGTGCTAGACTCAGCTGCCTCAGGAGCGGGCCAGTTCTACGCCCACAGTGCACAGTCTCCTCCCCAGTGCCATCCTGTTGTCCAGGGAAGCTGGTAAAACCACCCAACACCCCAGGATGGACACACACTAACCTGACCACCCCTCGAGGCAGGGGAAGGTGCAGCCTGATGTTGAGAGCCTGGCTGCAAACATGAAAGGAACAGAGTCAGCCCCAGAAAGGTAGTGACTTGTCTCCATTCTTCATTAATGTCACAGCTGGAATTCAGCACAAGTGCCACCCAATCCCATTCCCAAACTCTGAAGCTTCTAACTAAACTTGATTCCAAGGCTGGTAGCTGTATCTGAAGGCTGAAGGAACAGGTATCTGGGCCCTGTCTCCTACTATTCATAGCTGAACTAGTGTGGCTACCACACTCATACCTCTTTGGTGGCAGGTCACATCGTAACTTCAGATAAACCTGGAGCCTGGGTGAAAGGGTACAATACCGTTACTCTGGCCATATCCTACTGCCATTTCACCATCCCCCACTGAAGGCCCCCATGCATGTGCTGAAGGAAAGAGAGCAGAGCTGAAACCTACCCAACTTCACTAATCAGTAATGTTCATGAGGTTGAGTCCCCTGGCGGGAAAGTGCCTTTTTCTAATTTGTACCCTATACCACTAACCACCATCTCTCCACAATAATTCTTGGGAACATACATCTATTGACTTGGGTTCTGGGGAAATTCTAGAACAAGGGAAATGGTCTCACCTGCCTGTGCCTCGATCCCACTGCACAGAAGGAAAGAGCCGGAAGGGGAGAGGAGAAGGGAGGTCATCTGAGAGTTGGTACCGCATCACGGTCAGCTGCGATGAAGGGGGAATGGAGATCAGTTTGGTCCCTTCATACCCGAACTGCCTCTGTTCCCCTGGGTAGGTGGAATAAAGTAGGCCAGCCCATCCTGACCTCGCCCTGAGGTGGCTGCAAGCGGAGTATTCGATGAGACTCAAACTCGTCCAGGTACACCGAGCTATGAAATGAGACCTCATCTACCCGAATTCCTGGCCCATAACCTAGAGAAAAAAGAGACTCCTCTGCTAACCCATATAGTGGGAGAGAAGAGCAGGGGGTGGGGTGGGGATCTATCTCTTAATTTCTCACCATGAAACCTCTGGTAGTGGCCTGAATGTAAAAGAGAAAAACCCACTTTCACCTCACCTCTCAGTTCTGACTTCCCCACGCAAAATTCTTCTGTCAGACCGATGCGCATCTCTGTCAGAGAAATGGACATCGGAAAAGGCTGACAAATACCACCGTACACACCACCAAGGAACCTCTCCCAAACCCAACTCTGGGCCCAACCTGCACACTTCTCACCAGAGCCACTGGGAAGAAAGCTCTTGAGTCGGATCTCTCCCTGTACGTCCACCTTCAGCAGAGAGCCCTGAGAGTGGCAGGGAGGTTAATGCCCAGAGGTGACCCCCAACATGCTTCTTGAGATACTATCTATCCTCAGCTCCAGGGCTGGGGACCCAAACTTACATTAGATGCTATCAGTACGGACAGTCTCTCAACCACATCCAAAAACACTTCATTCTTTTGACTCTGGGAAAGAGAAGGGATTTGGGTGGTTGGAGGCTAAATGGCCTATATTCTAAAGAGGACAGGGCAGTGGAGGCTAGGGCCCTAGGGTAGGGACACAAGGGAAGGGAAGGGATTGGATTATCCAAATCTAGGAGAGGTAGAAAGATAGGCAGGAACCTTGGACTCGAGTCTCCTAAAAAAAAAATCAGGGTCTAAACCTGTTTAGCCCTCCCTCACCTGGTCAGAGCGGCTAGAGAGGACTGGGCGGCTGGCTGCACCGCTGGGGGCCACTTTGCTCTGTTGTGTCTCCGCCCCAAACTGGAAAGCATAGAAAGCAATCAGTCCTTAAGGTCTGACACTCCTGCCAACCCTTCTCCTCCCAATCCTTTTTCCCTCCGCTGACCAAGCCAACGCTGCTGAGATCAAAGAGGCTGAAGGGCTTGCTGACCACAGCCTCAGTCTGGATGAAGTTCCTCAGCATCTCTGTGGATGTAGTCTGTATGTAGCCATAATCCTAGGAATGGGGGAAGGAGTCTTTGGGTGGCCAGTAGAGGAAAGAGGTGAAAGGGAGTGGACTTAGCCTCCCAATCAAGGAAGAAATCTTCAGGGAACAGGGACAATGAGGGAAATCATTGAACCTTACCAACACTTCATCCAGGAGTTCATAGACAAGAGCCACGTTGCGGGAGATGGTCCCCTCATCCAGGGAGCCACAGTAATCGCCCAAGAGAGTGGCTAACCTACAAAAAAGAATAGATTGTGTATCTCTCCCTCTTCTCGGGACCCCACACCCAGCTGCCCAGCCCGGCCCTCCTCACCGAGACAGCAGCTCTAGGAGGCTGAAGGGAGAAATGTTTTCTGAAGTCGTCGCCACCAAATAGAGACCGCTGTGTCTGATGTGAATAAAATGACGCTCATCGTGGTGCTGAGGCAAATGTCGGGGGTTGGGGGAGGAGAAAGTGTCAGGAAGAAAGTTGTGCTTAAGGGCCCAGGAGACTTGGGCTGGTATCCTGATTCCCCTACTTCCTAGCACTGTGACTTAGAGGGAACTAGAAACCTCCCTAGGACCCAGTTTCCCAAAGTGTAAGTGGAGTTAGTGACAGTATCTGTCCCAGAGGTGCCGAGGATTGAGATGTGCGAGGAGCTGTGCTGCTATATTGTTAGCGTTCAATAAACTTTCCTCTGTTATTCGGAGGAATGTGCCCCCTCCAAGGGGAAGCTCTCAGAGACGCAGTCCTGAGAGGGCGGACGCCCCCCCCTTACCCGCCTGCCTTGAGTACCACGCCTAACACCTTGCGGTTACCATGACAACCGGAGACTCTTCTCCGGGCAGTCCCGTCAGCTTCCGGTAAAAAAGCTCTGCCACATCCCGGCCGCCACTGTCCCCGCGGACTGACGGATTGAAGGACAGTTAAGGAGCTGGCAACCCAAGCTGGCTCTGGGACACTACTCCCACCCAATCCGTCCCCCCGAACCCGTGGGTCAAGGATACAGTCCTTGTAGATGAGTGGGTCCCCCTTGGAGGACAGAATGAAGAACTGGGAAATCATGGCCGTTCTGCTGAATAGACTAGGAGACAACAGTTGGGCCTGCCCCGCCCGGCGGCCCCGGAACAAAAGGACGCCTGTGGGTTGGCCCTTTAAGAGCGATTCCCCTCGTACGCGGGAAACCCGACGCCTGCCCCGCCTCGCGCAAGCCCGTCACTCAGCCAGGCGCGGTGTGATTGGCTGAGGCGGGAGCCCGCGGCGAGAGGGGAGGCACAGAGGGCCTCCTTTCGGATTGGTCCGCAGGCAGTGGCGCCGGTCACGTGTGGGGCGACGTTTCGCGCCAATTTCGGTTGGTCAGCCGCAGTCCGCCGCGCGAACGTTCTCTGCTACTGTGGGGAACCTTGAGCCCGCCAACTGCTGCAGCGCTGTCCTCAGCAGCGATGGCATTTAAGGACTACGCACTGGAGAAAGGTGAGGGTCTGCAAGCCTGGGAGGGGCGTCCTGCGCGGGGAACCTGGCCAACACCTATTGGAAAGAGCTGGGGTCCTGCAGCGCCGGGTTCTGCGCGCGAGGTCGGCGCCCGGGTCCGGAGGCTGCGGAGCTGAGGCAGACGGCTCTCGGGAGGCGCGCAGAGACGCGAGGTCGGAGAAGAGCTGTTGATCGTGTTCGGGAGGGTCGTCGTGAGGAGACAGACTGTGGGCTCGAGGGGGAAGGGTCACGCCTAGCAGGGATCGGCATCTCGAGACTCCGTCTACGGCGTAGGGTTGGGCACCCCCGTCCCCGATATTTTACGCTCTCTCACGCACTCCCAAGTGCCCGCGCCTTTCGGAGATGTGGAAGCCTGGGGGGAGGGCTGGCTCGGGCTGCTGCGCGCGGGGATTGGCCATTTTAGGCCAACCTACAAGCGGAAGTGGCGGCGGGCGGAAGTTGCGCGACGCCGCTGGTGGAGTGTCGTGTGTAAACAGTGTCCTTCCGCGCGGTAGTCTCGGGGAGACCTCCTCAGGGTAGGGGCGTGCCTGGAATTGGGGGTTTTAGTGCGAGTCCCGAGAGGAGGTAGAGGGGTTGTTGGGGGAACACAGAGTGGCCTTGGACCGGCCGGCCGAGCGCTGGGCCGGCTCCCGCCCTGGGCGGAGGAATCCCGGGCTGTGAGGCGGCGGCATCAGGGCCCATGTGCTTCTTTGTTTACTAAGAGCGGAAGCAGTGGCGGGAGAGGGGGTGGGGTGGAGAATGGGATTAGTGGGCGAGATTTAGGGGGCCGAAAGAGAAGGGGCAGTCGTACTTACGGAAGAAAAGGTGAGAACCTTGAGGCTTCAGTTTGCTGCTGGGAGTGGGAGGCCTTTGGGAAAGGGCGCCGAGAGTTCTAACGAAGGCAGCGACCGGAATTCCCTTAGAGGAAAGCTATTCGCTAGTAGTCCCAACTGCCAGGTGCTCCTACTTTTTTCTCTAGATTAAAGCAGATTTGTGAAAGGACTTCTTCCTTTTAAAAAGGTAGAACTTGTAAGAAGGACTTCGGGGAGGATTATGTAGGGTGATTTAAAACGCTCGTATAATTAACTTATTTAAATAAAAGTGAGGTTCTTCAATTTCTGTCAAAGGGGTTTGCAGTAGTTTTCTGAAAGAAAGGAATGTTGATCCTCATGGTTTTACATTTACGCTATAGAAAAGGTGAAGAAATTCCTACAAGAGTTTTACCAGGATGACGAGTTTGGCAAGAAGCAGTTCAAGTATGGGAACCAATTGGTAAGTCTTAAGATTAGAGGGACCGGGGTGGGTGGTTCAGGAGCTGTAAGAGGTGGCCTGGTTCATTTCAGCTAGTACAATTGTCTGTAAGTGACACACGCTTATTGTGGTGTCTGATACCTGGTAAGTGACTATAATATTGTATTTCTGATAAATAAGGTTTTTGGGAGTTTGGGGGCCAAGAAATGAGTACTGCTCTTCCGCACACTGCTCTTTCCCCGCTGTGGAGGCGTGGAATCTGTCCTCACAGTGATGGGTCCATGCGTGTAAACAGTGGTGAGCACAGTAAACTTGGCCCTGAGGTGTTCCTGACTGTTCCTCACCCCAGGTTCGACTGGCTCACCGGGAACAAGTGGCAATGTACATAGATCTAGATGATGTAGCTGAGGAGGATCCTGAGTTGGTGGATTCAATTTGTGAAAACACTAAGCGCTATGCCAGGCTCTTTGCTGATTCTGTTCAAGAGCTGCTGCCTCAGTACAAGGAGAGGGAGGTGAGTACAAGAAAATGCCAGGCAAGGAACTTAGATTTCTGTCAGGAAACTTCTCAGATATTCATGTTTTCTGAGCTGGTAGAGGAGGGGGCAGTGATTTCTGTCTGATATCTTTCATACCCCATCCTGCCACTCATTTTTCCCATCTTCCTCCCTCTACCTGTAGGTGGTAAATAAAGATGTTCTGGATGTTTACATCGAGCACCGACTGATGATGGAGCAGCGGAGCCGAGACCCTGGGGCAGCCCGAAGTCCCCAGAACCAGTACCCTCCTGAACTCATGCGTAGATTGTGAGTGGTCTCTGTAGGGAAGAGAGTGGGAATTGGTTCTCTGGAACCTTGCTAATGATTATTTTCTCTCTTAGTGAGCTGTATTTTCAAGGTCCAAGCAGTAATAAGCCTCGTGTGATCCGGGAAGTACGGGCCGACTCTGTGGGGAAATTGGTAACTGTGCGTGGAATCGTCACTCGCGTCTCTGAAGTCAAACCCAGAATGGTGGTGGCCACTTACACTTGTGACCAGTGTGGGGCAGAGACCTACCAACCGGTATGTAAGAAGTAAGGAACAGGAACATATTTAACTCCGTTAGTGGTTTTTAGAAGAATTTTGTCTGCCGGTGTTTGCCTATTATTTTTTGTTTGTTGTAAAATAGACCCGCTTTCATTTGCCTTTTATTCTTTTTCTGGTGTGTAGTTATCTTTCCATTTGTGTTCTTGGTGCCTGTTGATGTTTTCCCAGAATAGTTCAGGATGTTCTTGACACTTCCATGAAGGTGAAATGTTGATTTATGTGACTAATCTAAATGGCTTATTTTCCTCTTGTTTCCTTGGTGCTTTCTTAAATCCTAGATCCAGTCTCCTACTTTCATGCCTCTGATCATGTGCCCGAGCCAAGAATGCCAGACAAACCGCTCAGGAGGACGGCTATATCTGCAGACACGTGGCTCCAAATTCATCAAATTCCAGGAGATGAAGATGCAAGAACATGTGAGTTTGGGGTATATTGCCCAGGGAAGGTGGAGCTTGGGAGTCAATTTGAAGACTGTAGTCACTTATGGAAGTGGAAGAAAGGAGAAGGGAGAGCCGAGTCAGAAGTCATCTAGAGCAGGAGGGAGGTTTAATTGGATCTTTGATTGAGGGGGGGTGGAGGAGGTAAAGGAGATCTCTGCTTCCATCCTCCTGTTGGCTTGTCTGAAGCTGGGCAGGCCAAGATGTAGAAAAGTGGGTTGCCTAGGCAGGAGCTTAGGTCCTCAGGGGCCTTATGTTCTTTTTCTTACCTGTGCACCCTTATCCTCCACAGAGTGACCAAGTACCTGTGGGAAATATCCCTCGTAGCATAACAGTGTTGGTAGAAGGGGAGAACACAAGGATTGCCCAGCCTGGGGACCACGTCAGTGTCACTGGTATCTTCTTGCCAATCTTGCGTTCTGAGTTTCGACAGGTGGTACAGGTAAGAAGGGGAGGAAGAAGTAGTCCCTTTTCTCCCTTGCACACTCACTCACCACACCCCCAGAGAAAACTATTAACAGCAAGACAAAATAGAACAAAGGGTTTTGTTGGGAACCCCGGAAGGAATCATGTGGTTGGCCATTCATACCCCGACTTTTTTCTGTTCAAGGGTTTACTCTCAGAAACTTATCTAGAAGCCCATCGGATTGTGAAGATGAGTAAGAGTGAGGATGATGATTCTGGGTCTGGAGAGCTGAGCAGAGAGGAGCTGAGGCAAATTGCAGGTGAGGGGCTGGGGAAAGGACCCGGAATATTTTTTCCTAGTACTTTTTTTTTCTAATCTTCATTTTCCTACAGAGGAGGATTTCTATGAAAAGCTGGCAGCCTCCATTGCTCCAGAGATTTATGGGCATGAAGATGTAAAGAAGGCACTGTTGCTCCTGCTGGTGGGGGGTGTGGACCAGTCTCCTCGGGGCATGAAAATCAGGGGTAAGAGGGAGTGAGGGGGAGGCTTGGGGTAAGGGAAGACATTTGAAAGAAAGGATGACAAGAACTAGTTAGTATTCCTGTAGGTCACAATTTTTAAAAGTTGACATCTTGGCTTTATGGACACCGGGAAGGATCAGAGGAAATAATCCGAAGTATGGGGGCGGGGGCAGATCTCATAAGTATTTTCATCTGTTGTTGGACAGTTTGCATTGAAAGGATATTTGCAGGGTTTCCTTCTCTTCTTCCAGGTAATATCAACATCTGCCTGATGGGGGATCCTGGTGTGGCGAAGTCTCAGCTCCTGTCTTACATTGATCGCCTGGCCCCCCGTAGTGAGTAATCACTCTGGGAGAGGTACATGTAGAAGACAGGGATAGGACCACCATGTTTATTCTCTTTCTTGGGGATTTGGAAGGTGGGAGAAGGTTGGAAAAGAGATAACTGTCAGCACTAGCACCCCATAGATCTTTACCCAGGCAAGGCCTGGATGGGTAAGTAGAATAGATCAGTGCCAGCCTCACCTCACTGTCCCTATTACTTGTGTGCTTTGCCCTGGAGCTCCTTTCCCTTTTCTTAAACATGCTTGCGTGTTTTTCTCTTCCTGACCCTGCCATTCAGGTCAGTACACGACAGGTCGAGGCTCTTCTGGAGTGGGGCTCACAGCAGCTGTGCTGAGAGACTCTGTGACTGGAGAACTGACCTTAGAGGGTGGGGCCCTTGTGCTGGCTGACCAGGGTGTGTGCTGCATTGATGAGTTTGACAAGATGGCCGAGGCTGACCGCACAGCCATCCATGAGGTCATGGAACAACAAACTATCTCCATCGCCAAGGCAGGCATTCTAACCACACTCAATGCCCGCTGTTCCATCCTGGCTGCTGCCAACCCTGCCTATGGGCGCTACAACCCTCGCCGCAGCCTGGAACAGAATATACAGCTTCCTGCTGCACTCCTTTCCCGATTCGACCTCCTCTGGCTGATCCAGGACCGCCCTGATCGAGACAATGACTTACGGTGAATAAATCTCAATACTCAAGGAGACATCCCTTAGGGGTGATCTGGAGGGAGGGAGAGGAACTTGGAAAGCCCTCATATTCTTTGCTCATGAAAACTACTCCACGGTTCTTAGGGAAATGGTAGGTCTGGGCTGAAACACTATTAAGGATTTCCTGGGGAAGTTTGTCCCTGCCGTGCTATGAGATGGAGCCATGGGAGGAAGATAAGAGTTGGGACACAGGGTGTGTAGCACCAAAAAGAGTGTTCCTCCTTGCCTCCACTATTCTCAGGTTGGCCCAGCATATCACCTATGTGCACCAGCACAGCCGGCAGCCTCCCGCCCAGTTTGAACCTTTGGATATGAAGCTTATGAGGTACGAGAGCTGAGTGAAGACAGGTGTGCTTCACTAGTCACCTTGTGTTGCAGTGCCTTGGGCTTTGTATTTTCTCCTGAAAAGTTTACAGTCTTAAGGTGTGTGTGTTTTACTACCACTCTGCCCCTTTCTGTGTCTTGGATCTGAGGATACTGAGTTTTAGGGTCGTCGTGTCCGCCCCCAGTCAGGCCACACAAGAACACACACCAGAACCAATCTTTCACAACACTGGCCTGTCATATGAGGCAGGTTCAGATTTTAGGCAAAGCTGAGTCCTTCTCCAAGGATACTTGATGCCACTATAGTCTTCAGAGATTCATGCAAGGGTTCCCAGTGGTTTCTCAAGGTTTTTCCACTCTTATCTATTCTCTTCAAGTAAACAGTTGTCTTAAAAAGCAAACAATATATTTGTTCCTTTTAGCCATAGCATGTTCAGTGCCAGATGGAACTTATTCACGCACAGGCCATTTGCCTTAAAAGCTGGAAATAATTTGAAATACACCAAGAAACCCACACTGATAGTCATCTTTTTTTTCCCCCCCCTGCTTAAAAGTCCACTCCCAACCCAAGAGTTTTATTAAATGGGAAACATATTCTCTATCTCCCTTTTCTACTTTCCCACAAACCACTTTTCTTACAGACGATACATAGCAATGTGCCGGGAGAAGCAGCCCACAGTACCAGAGTCTCTGGCTGACTATATCACAGCAGCATACGTGGAGATGAGGCGAGAGGCTTGGGCTAGTAAAGATGCCACCTATACTTCTGCCAGGACGCTGCTGGCTATTCTGCGACTGTCTACTGCTCTGGTGAGTGCCCAGTTTCTCTTTTGCTGGAGGGTTGACTGTTTCGACTCTTACTGGGCAGCCTGCCCTAATAGTGTCCTTTCTCATTGCCTCCTCCCTTCCACTCAGGCCCTGCTGGGGCTAAAGTGCTGACAGTGCAGATAGTGGTCCTGTCCATGCTACCGCACTGTGGGTACTTGCTGCTCCAGCAGGGCACACACAGCGTCCATGGAGGGAAAGGCCTTCTCCCTGCTTCTCAAACCTGACTACGAGGATGGGTGGGGTGAATTTCACTATAACCTTGATCCTGTGTTAGAAACGTTCACTCTGTTCTTACATCTTAGACCTTAGTCCTGGGGGCTCCAAAGTGCTGTTCGTGCAGGTAGTGTGATTATCTGACCTACTGCTGAGCTAGCACTTCCAGAGCCCCAGGGACACAACCTCTATGCCAATCGCCTTCTAGGCTGAGCTCCCCAGGCTCCATCTGTCATGGTGGGGAGCCCACTGGAATTCAGAAGGGTCTAGTCTCCCTCACAGGACAGCTGAACACCGGGACTGGCCAGTGTTGAGAGGCGGAGACTTGGGCAATTGCTGGACGCTGCCCTGGGCATTGCACTTGTCTCGGTCTGACAGTGCCGGCCCCACACTGCGGATGTTTGTTGGGGAGGGCAGGGGACCTCCACTTGTTTTTTGTTTAGTAGGCAACACAAAAGGGGGTTCCCTGCCTGTGCCACTCCCCTCCTCCTGTTCCCATCTGTCCCTGCCTTCCCCTTAGGCACGACTGCGAATGGTGGACACAGTGGAAAAGGAAGATGTGAATGAAGCCATAAGGCTAATGGAGATGTCAAAAGACTCACTTCTGAGCGACAAGGGACAAACAGCTAGGTGAGTGGTTTAATGGAGGAGGAAATCAGCAGTCACCTTGACTTTCTTGAGCAGTCCACTTTGGCTTCTGTAAGACCGCCTATATGATGGTGGTCTGAGAATTGTATCTCTGACATGTTGCGTGCTCTTGTTTGTACCCTGACCTTACCCACACTTGTTTCCTTCAGGACCCAGAGACCAGCAGATGTGATATTTGCCACTGTCCGTGAGTTGGTCTCAGAGGGCCGAAGTGTCCGGTTTTCTGAGGCAGAGCAGCGCTGCATATCTCGTGGTTTCACACCTGCCCAGTTCCAGGCAGCTCTAGATGAGTATGAGGAATTAAACGTATGGCAGGTCAATACTGCCCGGACTCGGATCACTTTTGTCTGATTCCAACCCACTTGAGACACTGGGGCCTACTCTGCATACCATGCTTAAGACTCTCTCTCCCTTCCTTTAAGGTCTGATAATGCCCTTGGGAGGAAAGGATGGCCCTGTTTTTTCCCTAAGCTGCACTTGTTTTTTCATTTTTTGCTAATAAAGTGTTTATAGATTGATGCCTTCTGTTAAAATAAGGTAGTATGTGTGTCCTAGATCCATATCGTACTCACTTTATATTTGTCATCTTTTATCTACTCAATGCTCTGAGTAAAGTACCTGCCAGGTACCAATACAGACATGGAATGCAGTGAAGAATGAGAATCCCACTGTACAGAAACTGATTTCCCTGGCTGTCCTTTCCATTGGATGGATGAAAAAAAAAATATATATATATATATATATATATATATATGAGACATACTGTTGTGTACCGCTCAGATTCTGAAGATACAGTGGCAATACGTAACAGGCTCTCCAAGCCAACTCCTCTCCATTTCTATTTTCCCAGGTGTCTCAGTAGACCTCTCATTACACCTTCCTAGTCCCCCAACTCCTACTTGAAAGCCATACTTGGAGGGTAAGGGAAATCAGATCTGGAGGAAGCCATGTGGGTATGAAATGTCTGGCACAAGTAATTGCATAGAACTCTCCATGATTACCTGGCTTCATCTCTAAAGTCTGGACACTAATACCTCTGCCTCAGGGCTGAGGTGCCTATGGGTCAGGCACATACTTGGTGTAGCAAGCACTCAATGTTTAGCAAAAATTGGGAAACATCGCTTGGCAATATTCAATCCCCACAGGATAGAAGCTTTCATTTGTTCCCAACAAATGTGCTTCATATCCCTTTCCCTCCCACTCTTTATGTATGTGAAAAATGCTAAGTTTGGGAAAGCAGTCTTTCGTAGGGGGACATTAAGATTGTTTAGATGGGAGCAGGCAGCCTTCTGCCCAATGTAAACAGTCCACCTGACCACACACAGTCGACTTCAAATGGCAATAAGCTCCCAGTCACTTAAAAGTACCAAGATTTGGTGATAAAGAGGGGCTCATGCCTCAGCAAGGCTGGAACCCAAGGGCCTCCATTGAGATATGAGTTGAAAAACCTATGTGGTACCTCTAATACAGGACAGAGCCACTGGAAGGGGTGCTGAGGGACTGCTCCCCTTTTATTAATGACAAGTTTCTCTAAAGGGAGTATTGCACCCCTCCCACTGGGACAGTTAGTTGTCGATCCCTGTGCGTCATCTCTTCAAGTACCCTCAGAAGAACAGCCCTCGCATCCGCCTGCCGATGCCTTGTCGATCATAGAGGACGTTGAACTTGTTCACGAACTGGTTCATGGTGTTGCACGTTTTGGTGATGGTGCCAAGGTAGGCCATGAGCCCCACATCATTGCATTGCTGGGAGGGAACAGAAAGAACCAGTTCCCCAGGGAATCCGGGTCCCTCACAGCATGCCCAAAGAATAGCTGAGTCCCATGTCCTGCATTCAAAAATGACAGCATTAAGCCCCACCTCCCCATCCTGGGTTTTACACTCACATCATAAAAGTCTGTCTTGAACTTGTCTGTGCTCAGTACTGGAAGACAGTGACACAGAGCATAGGCCTCCCGTAGGATCTCATGGTTAAAGGGGACCTCTCCTAAAGGCACAAAAAGGCTATATTAATGTGGATGCTGTCACTTCCCCAGAAAAGGAAAAGTGCCAGGAGACCCCAATCCTACCTGCCTCAGAGGCCTTGACATACTCCAAGATGAGCTTGACACGGCTATGCAGCATCTTGATGGCACTATGCTGTGCTATCAGGTGTTCAGCCACTGGGGGGGACAGGGACAGGCCACAGTTGAGAAGGCTTGTGACAACACCTTCCACCCCCACTTCAAGGACAACCTTCCAGACCCAGTTACCAGTGGAGTTCTCTCCACTGCCTGTTGCTGTCATTCGGGCCACATGGTCGACACCAATTCGTTCAGCTTCTTCTGTAGCCAGAGTATAGGTCAGCTCAGCAAACAGCATTGTGGCCTGTGGAGCACATAGGGAGAGTTAAAAGCAGGAAACACCAGGAGTAGGATCTGAGGGCTAAAAAATAGGGCATTACCTCTCCATTGATTATATCGATGACAGACTCAAAAACACTGACAGGAAGCTGTAAGAAGATGCAGAACAGCTCTTATATCAAATGCACCTGAACTTCCAGTATGTGCCAAAAATTGGGCGTAGCCTTTTCACTTTAGATTTTCTCATCTAATCAACGCAATGACAGATTGTCCCCATTTTACACGTGAGGAAAATTGAGGTTAAAAAATGACTAACTAAAAGTCACGCAGCTGGTAAGTGGCAGAATGGAGATTTAACTGAATAGAAATGTCATACAGTTAAAGGATTAGGATAAAAGATAAGCATGACAGACAAGCATGACAAAGTGAGCATCAATGGGGTCAGTGTACTCACATCCGTGTGCTTGGTCATAGGGTTCAATTTAAGAAAAAGGGGGCTCTCGATTATCTCGCACACCTGGAAGAGCAACAAGATGGACACGAGTGTCAATACCCATCTTTCTTCCCCTCATTCTCTATTCTCTGCCCCAGCATGCGCATATGTGAGCATGTATACCTGCTTATGGACGTGGATGTCGGAGGGGTCAGGTGGCCCCCCTGTGGTATACCAACCCAGAAACTCCAGCTCCTTGAACACCTGTTTAACTGGAGAGGAAAGGGCCAGAGCACAAAGTATTTCTTTTAACAATCCTTCCTTAATTTGAAGCTCCTGGTGTATTTTCACCAGCTTCTCTCCTTCCCCCTCAAATCCCGGCTCAGTTTAGAATCCCTTTTATCATCTATTTCATCCTTTACTTTCTTGGGAAGAATACCTGAATGTTATTTTTCTGAGATATCTTCAGCTACTCCCTCTTCACTTTTCCACCATACTCATCCCATGTCCTGTTTATTTCTTCCCAACCCCATCTATCTTCCCCATATCTATTTTCTCCCACTCCTCGGCCCACTTCTATTCCCCTCTCACACTGCTCCTCCTTGGTGTAGTAATATTCTTTGTCAATGATAATCTTCTCTTCCACGGTGTGTGACAGCAGTTCAAAGGAGTTCATCACCTCGATATTTCGGCCCTCCTGCTTGCCGATCAGAGCCCCAATCACTGGAGAAGAGAAGGACACATAAGAGGTGAGAGTAAAGAATCCCAACACTTCCCTCATCATTATATCCTGAGGGTCTGAGGTCAACGTGAACCAACTGGGGCGAGGAAGAAAAAAGACCGCTATTTGAGGAAGATGACCAGAGAAGACTGCAGAATTAAGCTTAACACTCACCCTGCACAGGCCGCCCTTCCTGGGAACGCATGCGAATCCAATGGTCTGAGATGTTGAGAATCACGAGGGGATGAAGAGCGACTGAAACACTCCCAGTCACTCCGGAGGCCATGACGCTGGGGACTACTAAGGGTTGAGGAAAAGAACAGCGAGTGAGAGTCCGGGGCCCACGTCCTGCCCTGGAGATGGCAAAGCCCGGGCTACACATCCCTCCTGCAAGTTATCCCAGGGTGCGACGTTCCGTCCGCCCTCCTGACTTCATCCAGGATCCAGGAAGACGGCCTTGACGCACCCCGAAGGCCGTCTCCAGAAGCCGTCCCCGCGGGGGCCAGTTACCTGCTGCATCTACCTCCATCCCGCTGCTCCCACCCGTCCCGTTCGCCGCAGCTGCCGCCGCCGCCGCCATTTTCCCCGCGCCCGCCGGCTTGGGCCCCGCCCCCTCCCGGCTTCCGTCCGGTAGCAGCGTATGCGCAGTGCGGTCGGGGCGTGCACCTAGTCTGACGCCTGGCCTCAGCAGCCCTTCCGCCTGGCCTTGGCTGGCACACTCCTTACCCCCACCCAGCCGCGAAAGCCCAAGGCTCGCACCACCCCTAAGCCAACAGGTTTTCGTAGGCCCTGACCCTGGCTCTTGTCTGCGGCTAGCCTTGAATAAATTACTTGACCCCTACCCGCCCCAACCTTTTCTTTTTCGTTAGTAAAATTGAAATAAGACCGACTAGTTCCTAAGTATATTGCAGAATGAATGAAATGTTATGTTATTGCCCTCAGAATAAAATCCAAGTTGCTAGCCGCAGCCTGCAAAGCCGTATAATGCTGTATAATCCAGTCCCTGCCTGCCATTCGTCTCTGACCTTTCTTTTTTCTGCCCTCTGGTCCCCATGTTTACGCCACAGTAGCTTTCACATCTCTTCACACACCCCACTCCCACTTAAGGGCCTTCCAAATTAAGGGCCTTCCATAATTAAGTTGGCATTATGGTCCACCCACTAGGATTCTCTTGTTGGATTGACGTGGTTCTAGATCACTTGATTGAGGAGATGGCATTCCCTAGGCTCCCTTGTGGTTTAGCTCTACCAGAGGGTCTACAAACTACATTGTCCTGGGGTAACCATTGAAGGGAGAAAAAAAGTATAATTTCAAGGAATAGTCAAGGCAGAATCTTTAATTTTCAAAATAAATCTAAAGAGCTTCCCCACTCCTTTCATCCTCTTCATTACCCAAGAAGAAATGACTGACCAAAGGACACAAATGCTTTGGAGGGATGGCCACATTCAGTGATCAGGCTGTATTATTAAGATGTGAGGACCAGGGGGAGGTAAAGGAGGTAGAGCTGATTTTGGAGGAGGCCATTCCAGTGCTCGGCAACCAGACACTGTCCACGATTGGGAGTGCAGGATGTGTAACACCTTGACCCATGACCCATTGTTGGGTGGCTTTTTTGACAAAAAGCACACCAATGTCAGACTGCTGATGGCCCACAAAGCCTAAAACATGCCACAGTTTAGTTTCAAGGACCATAATGATGTGACCTGAATCAGGGGATCAGACTGGAACAGGGACACTGACACGAAGAGAGTCCCTAGAGGCTGTCAAAGGTTCAAAGGAGTAAATTTAGGAGGAACAAGAGGGAGCTTCTGGGCAGTAAAGTCTTAATCAGCAGCTGGATGTCAGTCAGTTTCATCAGAGACCTGGTCCTCACCATGGGCATCCACATGAGTGACTCAACTGTCAGAGCCAAGGAGTTCGCTGCCCCAAATGTTGTGTGTTCATTATTCTATATCTGCAGTCCTCTGAGTGATGAACCAAGCTGCCATGCTAATAGCCCAAGTCAGTAAAATGTAACACGGCTCATCCAGGAACACTGTCCAGCCATATGATGAGAATGGCTTTGATTTCTGCCCAGTGTTTTCAGTTTTACATAGCTGGCTCTGACACTGGACAATAGTAGCCATCCAATGGACCCCATCAGGTTTCACTTTAGTGAAGCCATCAGTGAACCAAGCCCAGGCATTTACAGGAACCTCTGAGACTTGACGGCTCCACTGAGCCTTGTCTTTACTTCAAGTGGTTTCTCCCAAAGCAGTAGCTGCCACCTTTTCATGTGAAACTTCTCTAGGGCTAGGCTGACTGTGCTTTTAACAATACCATTTCTATTTGACTAGTGAGGACTTTTAGGCTCGTCTCATCTTTTTAATCATGAGGTTCAACCTGATTTACCCCAAAAGGCGGGGGCGGGGTGTCGTATCTGGCTGGAAAATTACAAAGCCCCCTGGGTCTGGAGTCCTTCAGCAGTAGGTGTACTTGGTGGCTGTGTTCAGCAGGTGGCGCTGTTGCATTGAGAAATGACCTCTATGCAAACTTGGCATTGGAAGTACCGGGCAGTTTTCGGCACCTGGGCCACCCTTGTGCCCAGGAATTTGCCCTTACTGTTGGCCAATCTGGAGTATAGCAGGAACCAGGTACTGCAGTTGGGTTGTGAGCCCAGCCCAGAAGATATGCAGGCCACTGGCTTATGCAGCATTGGCCAAAAGTGACTGTATAGGCACCCTGGCCTTGTAGAGAGGGGCAATGTCCCACAAGGCCACTTATGAATACTCCCTCCAAGCCCACCACCTTAATGAATACTAGTGACCTTTTATTGGACGGGGGCTGGACAGACCTCCTGTGTTGGTTGCTTCTGGCTATGCTCCCTGTGGCAGGAGAAACAGATGCACTGGCCAGCTGTATCTCACAGAATCCCTATTCCAGGTGCTGGCTTTGAGCAGGTTCCTATAACCTACAATGCGCTAGTCATCTGAGGGTAGTCCACAGCTTGTGGGCCTTTCTCCACCCAAACCACCACAACCACCCTCACACACACATGCACACACACAGGCATGCATGCTTGCGTGTGATACAGCTCTTTATCGAGCAGGATGAGCTGAGAGACAATAAGGTGTTCACTTTTCATTTATACCTGGAGGTAGCTAGAAGAGTTTAATCTATAAATAAACTGTCAATTTTTAATTGATTAAGGCTCTGTGGGGGGACAAAGGTAAACTGGTCCATATGCTTCTCCCATAAGAGTTACAATCTAGAAAAAAAGAGTAAATAGTGTTTGGCTGTTGCAGAACTAGTTGACGTTTAGCCAACCCCAGAGCATCTTCTTGCCCTACATGTCCCTCATGTAGGCATTTAATCAGCTGCCAAGTGCCCTTGTTCTCAGCTCTACAAAATCTTCCATACTAATCTTCCCCTTCTTATTTCTGACAATACCCTAAAGCCTTCTTATCATTGTCAGTGGGCAGCCTGCTGTGTCATCGTGAATGCGAAGGATGTCTCTGCTCACCTGAAAGTTATCCTGACACCTGGTGGGGACCCCATTATCCACAACCTTGACCTCTCCACTCTCACCCTGCCTCCTGCTTAACAGAAAATCCAGGCTCTCTGGTATGATTTACCTCAACTTCCTGATGTTTAACCTAACATAGAAGGTGTATACATCCATATCCATCTCCTCATCTGTAGTTGTAAAGGATGAAACGTACATGTAGTTTCATCAAAACAGCTTGTAGGAGCCTGTTGTAACTTAACAGCTTAGAGATATGCCCTGTAGATTGAGCAGTAGCAATAGAGACAAATGGATGGGCTGCAGTCAAGTGGTGGCCAATGGGAGATGACCTGCCAGGTACAGGTGGCCAAAGCCCACCACCCATAAGAAGCAAAGAGACTTTGGTTTCCAGCCCAGCCATAGCTGCACATGAATATGATGTGCTATTGTTATGGGAGAAACTCCCAGAAACTGGGTTCTTCTCACCAATGCAATAAAGAATTACAGATCGGCAAGTCTATTAGCGTGCAAGCAAGTTTACTGGCAATCAGTTCTCATGGAAGAGAATGGGCCTAGTTAAGGTGGGAGTGGGAGGTGAAAGGCAAAGCAGGGTAAGGGCAGTGAAAGTAAGGATGGCCAAAGGCTGGGGCGGCATGTGCACGTGAGGTCAGAGGCCATGTGGCCTAAGGTTGGGCGGCCAAAGAGCCAAGAGTGCCACGCCAGAGTCCTTTGTTCTAAAGACTTATTTAGTTAGTGGGATGGGCATGAAGAAGTTACATATTGATTGACAGGTAAAGGTGGTGCCAGTTTTCAGTGGGGCATGAATACCCAAAGGTGTTAATGGGCTTCTTCCTTTGGGCAGTATGAGCCCTTTCCAGCTTTTCAGGCCTTGGGATGAAAGCACAGTTTCAAAGGCTTTCTTTCCCAGATAGTGGAAACAATTCATGGAATTTCAAGGACTGCCCTCCTCCTGTGTTAGCACAGTGTTTCCTGTGATGTCGGAACACCTGGCAATATCGCTGGACCAGGCTGAGGACTGCTGAGTCAGTGGGTGAGATAGGTCTCCCTCCTCCTCCCTGCCTTGGTTTACTATCTATCCTACCTAACACCATAACAGGGGCACTGTCTATTTAGCCAAAATTAAAAATTCTTTTTGCATAAAACCCATATGACTTTTGGCCACAGCTGAAAATAACTATCTGACAAGTACGTTGACCTCACCTGCCAGCCCACCCAGAGCACAGCACCCACATCCCAGCTGAGGTCTTACCACACTGTGTCCCCCAATGGGAACTACTCCTGGTATTAAAGTGTATTATTTCCTCCCTTTCTAGTCCCTCAGGGAAGCCTTCATTATAGACCAGAAGGTGTGGCTGAGTGCCTAATTTTGCCTCCAAACGTATCCTGGGGTCTTGTGTGCATGCTAATTTGTAAGCAGAGGGGGCTTGTGTGAAGAGAGGAAAATAGAACAGAACCACAGAGGAGAAAGCTGGGTCAGATTCGTTAGACAGCAGCCGCTTCCCTTGCAGTTCCACAAGCCCCAACTCTGATTTAGATCCTGCCTTTGGTTTCGAGAACTCTCTGGAACCCTACCTCACCCCTCCCCTTACTTTTCACAAGTTATTCTTGATAGGCTAAATTATAAGATCCTATGAGGCACTGGATAATAGCTAACACCTCCTTGGTACTATCAACCTCAGATCACTGGGCAGGAAGCACACTGAGATGCCCGAGCTGCTGTTGTCATGGGAATGTACCTTGTGAAGTGAAGATCCAAAAAATTGCACGACAATTCTGAGCAAAAGTAAGGATTAAGAGACCCCCTCTCATTCCTGTGATGCAGAGAATGCCATCCCTACACAGAATCTTAGGGCACTTGGTTTAAAGGTGAAAGAGAACTATAGAATCATGTATCTGTTTCCAATAACAACTAAATACAAGCTGGACTGTGCCTCTAATTCAGTTTGGGATCAGGTGAATCTGTGATCGCAATGCTCACACCACGGAGCCGTAATAGAAGGACATTGGGATGTTCCATCTGTCTTTCTCCATAGCTTCAGCCTACTCCCTCTTTCCAAGTCTGGGATGCCCAAGTACTTAAATGTATGTCCTCTTGGGTCCTATACTGGGATGTTGGACAGGAGGGGCCAGCTCATGGGGAGAAATTGGCCTGGTAGTGAGGGTTCCAGAGTATAAGGCTGGAGCAGAGGTACTTGCCTCTGGTCTGGCCTTGGGGCTAGCACAGGGTCTCGCCCTCAGGGCCACAGCTCTTGCAAGCCAGCTGCCCTCTCCACAGTGTGTCACTTAGTGAGGGCAGCCACTAGCCAAATGGTTTCATCTTGTTCAATTCACTTGCCTGCCTGTATCAGCTTTTTTTTTTTTCTCCCTACATCCAGAGTGCTGGAATTCCCTGGAGTGGTAGAAACACTTGCATGTCAGTTGTCTCTTAGGCATGGGGCTGTCACTTGGCATGAAGTGGCTGAGGAACGTGGTTGAATCTCCCCTACAGGAGGCAACAACATTATTCCCAAAGCTGTGCTTGGAGTGTGCTTGTTGAAGCTGTAATCAGCTCCAGCAGCTGCCTCTGCAGTCAGAGTGCCCTTTCCCATAGTCACCAGTTGTTTGAGGGAAGACAGCCATCCCAAACTAAACTCAAAGAGAGCGCTTTTCACCCTAACCCAGTGATTCCCAACTGGGCGCAATTTTGTCCTTCAGAAGACTTTTGGTACTGTCTTGAGACATTTTTGATTGTTAAACTGGAGGTGAGTATCGTTGGCATCTAGTGAGTAGAGATCAGGGATGCAGCTAAACCTACTACTATGCACAGGACAGCACCTCCTATATAATTAGAATCAAAGAACAGATAAAGAGCTTCCCAGACAAGAAAAAACTAAAAGAGTTCATCATAACCAAACCATTATTATATGAAATGTTAAAAGGACTTAGTTAAGAAAAAGATCAATACTATGAATAATAAAATGGCAATAAACATACCTATCAACAATTGAATCTAAAAAACAAACTAAGCAAACAAGAAGAACAGAGACAGAATCATGGATATGGAGAGATTTGATGGTTGCCAGATGGAAGGGGTTTTGAGGAAATGTGTGAAGAGGTGAGGGAATATAGAAGTACAAAGTGGTAGTCATAGGATAGCCACAATACAGGAAACGGAGTAGCCAAAGAACTTATACACAGATCCATGGACATGAACAAAGGTATGGGGTTGCCTGAGGGAGTGGGGAGTGCCTGATGGGGAGGGTAAAGAGGGAAAAATCGGGACAACTGTAACAGCATAATCAATAAAATATAATTTAAAGGAAAAATAAATAAATAAACTTTTCTAGCATCTGGTCTAAATCTAAGGACAACGCAGGAAGACAGGAAACTCCAGTGGGAAACTCTGCAAGATAAACCATATTTTTCCTTAAGCAAATGAATCCCAAGGAAGAAAAATAAATTCACAGATGTTGTTGGCTTGTGAAATTATAATTTCCACAGCAAACCTGCACTAAATAAATTACTGGCAACAACAGAATCAGTCTCTGAGTTTTACTTTTGGTGTCTCCCTAAAACAAAAATAAAACAAGCCCGAATCACTTCTGGAAGTCTAACCTCGTCACAGAGCTCTGCTCTTCATCTCTTTTTCTTAGCACATACCATATTTCACTGGAATTGCTTATTTAAATTACTGTCCTTAGACTGAAGTCACTGAGAGTAAGGTCTATTGCATTCGCAGAGCGGAGTGGCTGTACACTAAATATTGGATACAGTAAAATCAAATGCAAGGCAGAGCTCTAAGGAGGATCAAGAGGGTCCTTGTTACTCAGCAGATCACAAGGGTTTATTTTGTACGTAATCTGTAAAAACAGGATTCCTTCAGGGAAGGCATAAAAGTGAGTGTTTTCATAGGTTCGTCACATCAATAGGTCTTCTCCTGTGTTTCTGGATCAGTAACTTCCACATGTTTTTTCTCTCTCATCCCTTGTGCAGATTTGTCCTCACTTGAACTCTCTGATGGGCTGGAATCTATTCTTGACATGTTAATATTTTAAGGGAGCAATTTTACATGAAACTGTTACGGAGGAGGATACTCCTCCTGCTACCTCTGTTGAGTTCTTGCAACTAGGCTAAATAAAATTAACGCAAGCCAGATTAACAGGAGAAAAACCAGTTTAAAATGTGGGCCTGGGATATCATAGATGATGCTCCGAGAATTGACAGATTCGCCATCTTTTTATACTTTTAGGCAAACAATAAGCTTGTGAAGAATCAACAGGATAGGTCTGGACGCTAGTTGGTGAGGAATCTAATCTAAACAGGGTTTGGGTTTGGGTAATAAATTGGTAACAAGGCTTTTACCTTAAGCTTTAACACACACGTTCCCCTCCTGGATTCCCTAACTCAACGGTGTCTTTCCCCCTTGGAGCAAGAAGGGGACCTTTCATAGGGCAGATTGATCTCCTGACTTCAAGGGGACGCAGAGAGATCAGCGTATTCTTTTTGCATTGTTAGTTTCTTAAGTAACTTTAAAATCAAAATAATCAATATAGTGGTGTTCGATATTTTGCGACGGCCTGCTTTGGTCCCGGATAATACAAACAAAACTCTGGAGGCGTAAACTTTTATCTGGAAATTTCAAATAAGACTTAATTTTTTATATCGATGAATCCTTTCAAAGTTTACTACAGCTCGCCGCGGGAGCCGGGTCGCCCAGGCCCTGGGCGCTCTCCTCCGGCATTGGCTGCCACTCAGGAGACCTTGTGTGGAGCCAGAGCGAGTCGACCCTGTTTCTCCCACAACCTACTGCTCTCCGTTTCGCACCCCGTCTCTGACCAGCGGCGCCTGAGCATTGCGCCCTGAGGCGGAGGTGCACGGGGTCCCGACCCTCCCGGCCAGCAGGGGGCGCGGCTCGGCGGCGGGCCGGGGCGTGAGGCCTGGCTGTCCCGTCGTGGGCTCTGCGCCACCGCCACGCGACAGGGACCTGGAGTCAGTAAACCACCGAGAGGCGGAGACCTCCCATTTTCCTAGAGAGAGCAGGTGGGAGCGTCGCGGGGGTGGTAGTACGGGCGTGAGTTGGTTGGCAAAAAAAAAAAAAAAAAAAAAGGACGACCCGGAAGCGAAACCGAGGGAGCTTCCGTTCTTTGTTCTGTCCCTGGTGTGTGGGTCTGTGACAGTGTCCAACGGGGCCTGGTCCGTGTCCGGGTTCCCCAAGTCTTCCGTCCCTGCCCCTGGGGTGAGTCCGGCCGGCCTCGGGGCTCTCGGTGAGACGGAGTCTGTGGTCGCCCGGGAAGGGGGTCGTGTCCGTGCCGCCGCGGCCCGTGGGGTCCCCAGGCCCGCCCGGAGCAAGGTGCCGAAGGCGCCGCTCACGCCCTCGCAGCCGGTCCCGGACTCCGTTTCTCCGTTTCTCCATTTCACCTGCTTGGGAGGGAGAAAGGGGATACGGTTCTGGTTTTGCGAGTCAGCGCCCAGCTCGAGCACTTATAAGTCCCACTGTGGCTGTGGAAGGGTCCCTCTCTTTGAAAGAGTTGATGACAGCCACCCTAACTTGGTAGCTCTTCGAGACGCTTTCAGTTGAGGTTCACACAGTTATTCGCACCCACAGTAGGAGAGGAGGTTTGTTTTTACTTACCTGGGTTTTTAGGGTCAGGGAATGAGTTCTGTGAAGTGTGCGTAGTTAGAGCTAGGTCTGGGAGGGAGTGCAAACTCGGATTAGGTCTGGGAGGGAGTGCAAACTCGGATTACGGGCCTAATCCACTGGCGCCCAGTAAATCGCGTCTGTTACGGGGAGTGGTACAGCTGTGTTTGGATCCCAGTTGCAACTGTATTGGATCCCTGATTTAATCCGGTTTTGAAGTGGGATTGTACACAGACCCGGCGTTTACCCTCTGAAGGACATGTTTGAACTGTACCAGAGGATTAGCAGGATGATGAACCTGAAATGTATGAACTATTATTAGAGAAACTATGGTTATTTATCCCTAAGAAGAGAAGTTTGTGGAGAGTGGGTATCGTTTGGTTTTGGACAGTTGTGTGGAAGAAGATTCTGTCATTGAAGCTCCATAGGGTATTAGGTCTCTGAGGTAAAGGTCCAAGGGGATAGATCTTCAGTTTACCATCTCCTGTGGCTAAACTGTGCAGCAATGGAACCAGACTCCTTGCTGAAGTATTGAAAGTATCTAGCAAGTAAGCCGTCATTGTTAGCAATTTGAGGAGGCGTTTCTTAACATAGAATGGGAGTTTAACCTAGAGAACATGCAGTCCCTTTAAACATTCTTTAGGGGTGCAACACAAATACCAGTTGTTGTGGTCTTAATTGGTACTTATTAGCATACATCTCTTTTTTTCCTCTTATCTGTAAATGGTTAGATTAGAAGTGAAGTTTACATGAGTATTTTAAATTCCTTTTTCTTTTTCTTTTTCCCTAAATCATACAGCATTGGCATCAACTAAAGTCAGAATTCCTGGGAACTTGAACAGAGTCTCCCAATAATTGCTACTCTGGCCATCTAGAGATAACTCCAAAGAAGGTAGGAAAGAATCCAGCAGGTAAAGCTTTCCATGACTCGTTTTCACCACCACGTCTTTTTTCTCAGTCCCCAGAAGCTGCTGGAGGGAGAGAGGCTGACATTAGAGCAGGGGAAGGCCCCAGCCTGCACCTGAAGCTGTGGGAGCACAATGGAGATTTTTCTTTCTATGAGAAACATTGTTTACTGATCCAGACACTGAGTACTTGTTTTCAACAATATGCCTTTGAGTTAAAGCTTTGGTTAACCCATCTGTGAGCAGGGAGCATTGCTTTTTTTTCTCTGAAAAATCAGCCTGTGATTTTCTTTTCTAAGGAAAGTTTGGACTGCGAGCTGATTTGTTGGGGGTGTCTGCTTATAAACAGTCCTGGAAATTGTAAAGATGTCGATAGGAACAAAGAGATGGCTGGCTCTGAGACATAGTTTAAAGCAGCAGTCCCCAAACTTTTTGGCACCAGGGACCGATTTTGTGGAAGACAGTTTTTTCTTGGACCAGGCTGGGGATGGTTTCAGGATGATTCAAGTGCATTATATTCAAGTTCACCTCCTGCTGTGTGACCCGTTTCCTAACAGGCCTGGATGTTGGGGACCCCTGGTTTAAAGGGACCCAGCTGGGAGAGTGATGGTGGCAAGAGGGTATGTTACCCACTTGAGCTGGTAGGCCTGGCTCATACCTGATTCAATGCATTTCACTGTGTAATGGTGTTGATGGGGAGCATTTTATATCCCTTTGTTGCCCAAAGATTAGAGTTCTCTGAACTCTCTGGCTCTCAGGCTAGGACCCTCCCCTTTTTATGTGAATACAACAGTCTGTGATGATGTAACAAATACCATTTGCATTCCTGGTTTTTTACTCCTTTTAGTAGTGCCTTGCAATATAGTTGGCACTCAACAGATGTGTGTTATGTGAGCAACTAAACAGATAAAGAGTGGGAGGAAGACAAAATCCAGGGGCTTTTTTTTCTTTGCTATTGCCTAAATATAAGGATGCTCTGGTGGCTGCTGCATCTATTCTAGATCTGTTGATTCTTGCCACAATGTTCAGTCAAGTGGAAACTTCTATTTGAGATCCAAACCTTAGTATAGGTATTAATGTTACATTTTATTCACTCGGACCACAGAAAACATCTTTTTTGATTGTTGTAGCATCTGGGTAGCGGGGACATTAATAGGGGTAAAAACAAAGTAATTAGTAATCTTGTTCATTTAAAAAAGTATTGGCCCCTGCTTCAGGGATTTATATTCTGACCTAAGGCAATGTAGTAGGAGAGAAGGGAGATAAAAAAGAAAGTTGGCTGCTACCTTTTCAGTGAGAGGATACATAGCAACTGGGACTAGTCTGGACTAGACCTGGGTGAATATATACACCCAGTCCCTGTAATGAGACTCACAGGGACCACAAGAGGGCCCAAGTTCCTTGACAGTATCCCACCTTTGACTGGGACTAGAAGGAGAAAACAATTTTAGAAAGAAAGGGGGGAAGAATTTTATCTTCTTTAGTTTAATAGAGGTATTTGCCCTAGTTCTGTGAGACAGGTGTTTCCCCAGGTTTTTAAACATGAGGGCGAGAGAACTCATTAAGTCTCTGTGATCTCCATTATTTGGGTGCTATTTCATGGCTCCTTTTCTCTAAGGATAACACCTAATTTTAATTTAACAGCTGAAAGCCCAATAAAGTAAGTTTTTTTTCTCCTACCGATTCTAATGTTTATGAGGGTATTTTCCTCCTCTCTAAGCAAATAGCTTTTTCCATTATCCCAAATATTTTTTAAAAGATTTTATTCATTTATTTTTAGAGAGAAGAAGGGAGGGAGAAAAAGAGGGAGAGAACCATCGACATGTGAGAAAAACATCGATTAGTTGCCTCTCACATGCCCCCAACTGGGGACCTGGCCCACAATCCAGTCATGTGCCCTGACCTGGAATTAAACTGGTGACCTTTTGATTCACAGGCCAGTGCTCAACCCACTGAGCACTGAATATTTGAGCCACACCAACCAGGGCTGAAATATTCTTAAAAGTTGATATGATGGATGTATACATATTTTGCAATCTATGTGTGTGCTCTCTTTTTCACTTTGATATTTTTACTTTTGATAGTTATTTAGTATTTTGTTCTGTTAATATCATTCTTTGGCACTGGTATTCCCTGTTTTTTGTTGTTAAAAATATCCCTCAGTGTATGTGGGGAGCCAAAAGTGGGATATTGTAGAGGAATTTGGGCTCTTTTAGTGATCCTCATGTAAGCTCATTATAGAGAGTGGGAGTATATATATTTACCAGGGCTTTAAAGACTAGTCCCAGTTACTGCATTTCCTCTCATTGTTCTTGGGTACTAACTAAAATGCTAGTGGGGTTTTATTTTTAATCTGTGAATCTTGAACTTTTGTTTCTGTAGTGCTTCCTTATTCTCATTCAAAACCTGCTTTTGACCGAGTCTGTAAATAGGAGACCAGAGACAGGAGCTTCTGGCCTTACCCATGGAAACTCAGGCTGATCACGCATCTCAGGAACCTCAGGCCCTGCTTGAGAGTGGTAAAGAATGGGGGATTCATTCATTCATTTGTATCAGTCATTCAACAGTCATCTATTGAAATCTCAGGTACTAGGCTAATCCCTAGAGTCCAGACATGATTAAGACACAGTCCTTGCTATTCAGTAACTCACAGTTGAGTGTGGATTAACGTACAGCTTGATAGGCTTTATAGCTGAGGCATTTTTTTAAGGGCTATTGGTTCCTTGTGCAGGATTAAGAAAACTGGGACACTCACTGAATCCCATTTTCCAGAGGCTTTTTAACAGCCAACTTTATAGTCTTGGTTTTTGCTCTTTAGGACCACATGCTTAGAGGACGCTCTTGACAATCATTTTGTAGGTCACAGGCAAAAGATTAAAATGCATAGGAAGCCATGAAAGTATTTGTATTTTTGCTTTCATAAACTGCTTTCATGACTAGAGCCAGTTTCATTCCTAATAGTTATTATTCCCTTGCTTATGAGGAAAAGCATTTTAGGGCCATTTTTGTCTGGGCGATGCTGCAGAATCTAGTATCTAGGGATTTCAAGTCTCTATGGAATAAATATGTTGACCTAAAAGTTACAGAAAAAGATAGTTGATCAGGAAAAATGTTGGCAATACAGCTAACTGATAAGGACTTGTATCCAGACTGCATAAAGAATTCTTAAAACTCAAGAAGACAACCCACTTTTTAAAATGGAAACCTTTAAATAAACACTTAAAAAAAAGATATACAAATGACCAATAAGCACATGAAAAGATGTTTGATATCACTGTTCATCAAGGAAATGCAATCCAAAACCATGGTGAGATACCACTAAACATACGTTAGATTGGCTAAAATGTAAATGCTTTATACTATACCAAATGTTGGCAAGGATGCAGAGGAACTAGAACTCTCATACAGTGCTAGTAGAAATGTACAATTGGACAAATACTTTGGAAAACAGTTCATCATTTAAAAAAATGTGAAACTTACATACAACTACCATATGATCCAGCCATTCCAGCCCCAGCCATTGACTCATAAGAAAGAAACAAACTGGAGAAAGAAAGAAAGAAAAAAAGAGAGAGAGAGAAAGAAAGAAAAAGAAAGAAGAGAGGAAGGAAGACAGGAAGGAAGGATTGATCAAGTACAGAAACAGGAAACATAATGTTTTGAGATTCATACATTTGATGCGGGGATGGAAAACAGCTATGAGTGTCATGTCTTTAGTCAGGGATGGTGTGAAGCTCCTAGTTTTCCTCTGGTCTAAGAGAACTTCATGCAGTAGTTTGAGTTCAGAGATGTGGAGAATGATGGAAGGAATATGAGCAGGACAGCCTTTGTTTCTGGACAAGCCTGGGAGAATGGACAAGGACACACTCTTCACTAACAAGAGGACTGGGCAAATTTCATTGACAGTAGAATGACTGGAGAGAAAGGAAGGGACCAGGGACAGGGTAGAGAGCAAGAATCAACAGGGTTTTAGACATCTCTCTTTGGGATGAGCCCATACTGAATATGCCTGTTATAAGTACCTTTAGTAGCTTCAGAGGAAGTAAACTTAAAAATGTCAGAGGGAGTAGGTCCTAGGTTGTCCTAGGACCCTGTGAGTTTTCTGTAGATTGGGAGGCCAGGCAGCAGCAGACTCACTCATAGATCCTTTTATTGTCCCCAGCTCTTTCTTCCTCAAAAGTTCCTGCATTTTCCAATAAGGACAGTCTGGGGGATGAAATGTTGGCAGCTGCACTCCTAAAGGCCAAGTCCCAGGTAAGCTATGGTTCCCCTTATCCTCTTTTTCCCATTTTGTGGACACTTTTGGTTCAGCAGCATCCCAATTCAGTGCCCCAACCATGATTCCCTCCGTCAGGACTGTGGTCTTTTCCTGCTGAGTCATGGATCTTACTCTCTTTCTTGGACTCTCACCTTTCTCCACCCCAGTCTTCTTTCCTCGGCTTCCCAAATATGCATCATTTAAGCCCATCCCAGATTGTTTTTTGGTGCTGCCAGTCCTTACCCTGAAATTGCATGCAGGAATGTGTTGTTTCAGGAGATGGTGACGTTTGAGGATGTAGCTGTGTACTTTATCCGGAAGGAGTGGAAGCGTTTGGAGCCTGCCCAGAGAGATCTCTATAGAGATGTGATGCTGGAGAACTATGGGAATGTGTTCTCACTGGGTAAGGAGTTATGGTTTCTCAGAAAAACTTTCTTGGCATTTCTTTGTTTCCTTATTTGCTAGTAGCAATTAAGTCAGTGAAAATAATTAACTAAGGATTACTTTAGTCTCAGAAAATTCTAGCAATAATAATAGTAACTCCCATTTGTACAGTAATTTGCAGTTTATAAAGAGGTTTCATATTATTCTCTCTTTTAATCCTCACAGTAACATAGTAATTGAAGGAGCTAGGATTATCCTCATTTTATAGGTGAGGAAAGAGAGGTCAGATCTTAAATGCTTTACACATGGTCGACCCTACAGGTGGTGAGTGGCAGAACTCGAGCCCTGGTCTTTGAAGTCCAAATAATGGTACTATTTTTTCATGTTATTCTTAGGATTTAATATATATCCAGAGACTTTTCCAAAAGATTAGCATATTTGGATCCCAGAACATGTAGGGTACTACTCTGTGCCCAAGTGAACATTCTGGAACTCTTATCTCCTCCCTTTCTCTAATGGACTACCTCTAGGGACTCGTCGCTTTGTTCATGACCTAGTGCAACTGCTACTCTTGTAATTTTAACTTGTTAGAGGGAACAGTTCCCTTCTTAACCTTCTGTGGACTAATAATTCCTCATCTCTCACCTATTTACAGAGAGAACATTTTCCACAGCAGTGCCAGAGGGTCTTCCCAACTCCCACTTGAAACCTCCCTGACATTTCCTTTCTGATCCCTGCAGGTCCTGGATCTGGGATTGAGCACTGTGACTGCTTGATATGAGCAGGATAAACCATGTCCTGTGTCTTTCCCCATGAGCAGGATTCCCATTTCTGTATTTTGATATGATCTCTGGGCTGAGGAAGCGCCGAGGGTTCTGGGTTCGAGGGGAGATGGGAAGAGAAAGGTTCTGAGAGGTACCTGTTCGAGTGAGGGAGAAGCCGCAATTTCTGTCCCTAATACTCATTGCCCTATATTTACTTTTTAAAATATTGAAAAACTAAAAAAATGCTAACTTCTAGACTCTTTATATTTGTCTTCTGTGCTTGAAGTTCCCTTTAAAAATCCCAGGACAGTGAAAATAGAAAAGTCACATATGGAAATTGTTTACATATCCTCACATCAGAGCTCAGTCTTCTAGGCCTTGGGCCCAGAGGTGGACAGACTCTGTCTTTTGCCTATTTCCGTGCATTTGGCATATGTGGCACAGCTATAAACATGAGCGTTCTTTTCACTTGGGACTGTAGGGGGTCACTGGTGACCTCAACCTTGGTTCTCCATCCTGCTCTGCTACTGTTTCTCATCACCTTCCCCACTTTTCTTTTAAAATTCTGGTAGTCACCATGTCCCACATTATATCTACAGACTTTAACCTCTCTGAGGACTTTGTCACTTCATTAAATATGTCCTTCCTGTTTTATTCTTGGTTCCCTACCCGAGCCTGGCCCACCCTCTCTTTATAATCCAACTTTCTGTATATTTCCAGCTGTTTTCTCAGTTTTACTTCCCGCCTTTCTCCTTCCCTGTTTCCTCTTCTCTTATTCTGCCTTAGCTACACACAGCCTGGGTAGGTAAGAGGCATGCACGTGATTATTCTGTCCTCTGGTTTTGATTCTTTCTTCCACAAGGAACAAGTGATGTTTGTATTTTGTATTGTGCCAGATGGTGAGACCAGAACTGAGCATGACCAAGAAATTTCTGAAGATACAGGATCACATGGGGTGCTATTGGGAAGATTCCAAAAGGATATTTCTCAGGGTCTTAAGTTTGAAGAAGCCTATGAAAAAGAAGTCAGTCTAAAGAGGCAGCTGGGGAACTCCTCTGGACAAAGACTGAATAAGAAGATACAAGATTTTGGTCAAGTGACAGTTGAGGAAAAGCTAACCCCCATGGGAGAGAGAAATGAGAAATATAATGATTTGGGGAACAGCTTCACTGTGAGTTCCAACCTTATTTCACATCAGAGACTTCCTGTGGGAGACAGACCCCATAAGTGTGATGAATGTAGCAAGAGCTTTAATCGAACTTCAGACCTTATTCAACATCAGAGAATCCACACTGGGGAAAAGCCCTATGAATGTAGTGAATGTGGCAAGGCTTTCAGCCAGAGCTCACATCTGATTCAGCATCAAAGAATCCACACTGGAGAGAAACCTTATGAATGTAATGATTGTGGGAAGACCTTCAGTTGTAGCTCTGCTCTCATTCTACATAGAAGGATCCATACTGGAGAGAAACCTTATGAATGTAATGAGTGTGGGAAAACCTTTAGCTGGAGCTCCACCCTTACTCATCATCAGAGAATCCACACTGGCGAGAAACCCTATGCTTGTAATGAATGTGGGAAGGCTTTCAGTAGGAGCTCCACCCTCATTCATCACCAGAGAATCCACACTGGAGAGAAGCCCTATGAATGTAATGAGTGTGGGAAGGCTTTCAGCCAGAGCTCACACCTCTATCAGCACCAGAGAATCCACACTGGAGAGAAGCCCTATGAATGTATGGAATGTGGAGGGAAGTTTACCTATAGTTCAGGCCTTATTCAGCATCAAAGAATCCACACAGGGGAGAATCCCTATGAATGTAGTGAGTGTGGGAAAGCGTTTAGGTATAGCTCAGCTCTTGTTCGCCATCAGAGAATTCACACTGGAGAGAAGCCTTTGAACGTAATGGGAATGAGCAAAAGTTCTCTCAGAGTTACTGAATTAAATATCAGAGAGTCTACATGAAAGAGAGCCACACACCTGTTTTTCTCACTTCTTCTGAGTCTAAAGAGCTCCTGCCTTACTATAAAAGTATGAACAACTTAGGATGTGTCCCTTTTGATGCAAACCTTTCACTTTAGAGAATGGGGTTAATTGGGCAAATCATCCTGGCACAGTGATTAGCAACCTAGTCAGTTTCCCAGGGAATGATAACAGCCTTGAAAAATTATGAGGCAAGCAGCAGATTAAATGCTGGGAATAGAGAGAAGCTCTGGGACCAGTCACCTTCCACTGTGGAAGGGAGTTTGCACTAGACGATATTTCTCACACCAAGGGAGCCTTTCTTAACCAAGGTGGGGATGGAAGCACAGTAGGAAAATTCTAAGGATTCCCCTAGTTGGAGTCAGTATAGTTAGCACAGAAAGCAGTGGCAAGAATGTTCTGGGTCCTGTTACTTGCTAAGAAAGGGAAAAGGAGGCAGTATTTGAAAACCATTGTTCCTAATCCAGCTTTTAAGTTTTGATAAAATTTAGTGCCGAAGGATTTACTTGACTGGGGGTAAGGGGGTGGGTCAAGAGAGGTTTTCTGTGGCGACTATCCTTTATGGCTCTTGGAGCAGCAAGAGCAAGTTTCTGAGAGCTGTCTGGCATTTTTGTTGGAGAACCCCTTGTCATTCCCCGTTCTGATGGGACTAATTGGGAAATCCATCTAATCAGTGAGTCTAACATGAGGAAGTGGGTCAGAAGCATTTAGCATTGCCTCTGCTTCCTCCTCTCACCACTCCTGTGATAAAAAGTGACTTAATCTAAGCCCCTAGTGACTAAGGATGCTTTTAAGGAGCTCACTCAACCAATTTTCCCTGCCCTCTCTCCTATGACCAGTGACACCTGATCCCAGCAGCCAGACCTGTCCTGACCCCACCTCTGACTTCAGCAGCAGAGTAAGAATGCAGATAAAGCAAAGCCTAGAGGAGGCTCTGACCAGAGCCTAGTGTTAGGGCTCCCTGCTGGGTTAGGATGGAGCCACTGAGTTTTCCCAGCTTGAAGGGATGACCTTTGATTATGTTTTCCCAATCCTGCTCATCCTGTAGCATAAATGAAGTGCACTATTAAACAGAATAGATTTTCAGAAGGGGATATTGAGTGTGTTTTTGTGCAGGAGCAAAACTTAGTTTAAACAGGAAACATCAGTGATTGTAAATAGATTCATTAAAAATCTTTAATTTTTTTCTTAGAACCAACCATTTCTCTTAGTCACAAACATGTTACCTCCTTCCCTCGACTCCCATTATATTCCTCTAGATACTGCCACAGTCTACAATCACGTACACAATCCCACCTTTATACCCACATGAAGAGTGGTTTGTGCTGCATGTCATTTGGTGTGGTATGATACTTAAAACCAATGACTAAAACAGAAAGGTGTTAGTGGTTATGGGGTCCCTGACAAGAGTGTACTTGGATATTGAGTAGCAGTGGGCATATTTAGGTTTCTTAGTTTGTTGGTGAGAGGATGTTATAGTCATGGAGAAGGAAGAGATGAAAGTCTGATGGAGAAGGTGAGGAAATGTCTGGAACTTTAGCCTCTGAAAAAATTTGGATCACATACTGTGATCACCTAAATGTGTTTTTAATTCCTTAAAGCTATAATGAAACTCATCACTTGTTCTTCTCTGACATCCACCACATACTTGCAGATTGTTTCTCAGAGTGTGGACCATGAACTATCCATATTAGAATCACTAGGCTGCTTGTTAGTAATGCAGATCCCTAAGCCCCAAATCCAACAAAATTATTTTTAAGGATCAAGCTTAAAACTACACTGAAAAGGGGAAAAAAATGGAATAGTTGGGGAAAATTCCTGGGAGAAGATAAACTTGAGCTACGTCTTAGATAATATGTGGTGAGAAGAGGTTCCA
Organism: Mormoops blainvillei; assembly: GCA_004026545.1. Classification (NCBI taxonomy): domain Eukaryota; kingdom Metazoa; phylum Chordata; class Mammalia; order Chiroptera; family Mormoopidae; genus Mormoops; species Mormoops blainvillei. The sequence continues at coordinate 99,244 of PVJD01003724.1, read as the reverse complement.
GTTAGGACAGCTTGGGGTGGACCGAAGTATGGCCACTTCATGTGAAGCTCTGGGAAAGACCACTGAACAGGAATGGTCAGCCCTTTTGCCCAGATACTGAACACTTCACTTGCTCCCCCGCCCCCTTAAGACTTCATGACTGTTAGTCCTTCATAGCTTCTCAGTGTGACCTGAGAGTGTTTGGGGCCATAACATGAAAAAAGGTTTTTAAAAAATCTTCGAAGCTTACAATATTCACCTGATTCTCTTGATTATTCATATCCCCATCATGATTCCTCAATCTCTAACTGAACATTCCTTAATGTGCATAGTACCCATTTGTCTTTGCCATTATCGGAATCTGTTTATTTCCAAGGCCTCCACCATTACTTCTATGCAAATAAGTTTTAAATCTGCGTGCGTGGGACTGATCTCTCTCAAGTTCTAGTTTTGTGTCTCCAGTCTGCAGGGCATTTACTCTTGTATCTCTAAAAGTTTCAAATGGCTCTGGCTGGTGTGGCTTGGTTGGAGTGTCAGCCCATAAACCAAAAGGTCACAGGTTCAATTCCTGGTCAGGACACACGACTGGGTTTCGGATTTGGCCCCCTCTCTAAAAAATAAGCATGTCCTTGGGTGAGGGTTTAAAAAAAAGTTTCAAATATATTTCAAACCAGGTTATCTGTTTCCCATAAACTGCCCCCTCAAAATATCCGTGAACCTCTCAGAATCACAACTGAGTTTTTGATTACTTTTATCTTACATCTAACCAGCATCGAGTCCTGGGCAGATTGAGTAAGCATGGAGTGGAAAGGGATTGTTAAAAGGGGAAGGTTTCAGGGTTGAGATTATGGAGGAGGTGGGATTTCCAAGTGATGGTGGTAATAGCATATACTCTGCCTGGTCCCTTTTCAAGTGTTTTTCGTATAGTAAATCATTTAATCCTTGGTACAACCTGTGGTAAAGCAGATGTTAGTATAACCCAATTTCACAGATGAAACAATTGAACTTGCCTAGTGACAATGAGATCAGGATTTCTCTACTTGGTGAGATGAACCAGAGGCTAGATGGCTTGGATGTAAAATGGGAAGGTATCCTACCTGTAAAGGGAGCCCCATCTAGGCAATGATCTTGTCATGCCAATTGTGATTCTGCAGTCTTCATAGTTCATACTCTTCATTTCCGTTGCTGTTGACCCTAGAGTTTAAATCTTTAATACTTCTCCCCTGGATTATATAGTCTCCTAATGCAGCAATTTTCAACCTTTTTCGTCTAATGGCACAAATAAACTACTAAAGTTCTGTGGCACACCAAAAAATGTATTTTTTGCTGACAAAAAATAGGTATAATTTTGATTCACACTGGACGACTATTGTGCTGTTGGCATTTTAAAAAGATTTTACTTATTTATTTTTAGAGAGGGAAGGGAGACGGAGGGAAACATTGATGTGTGGTTGCGTCTCACATGCCCCAAGCCGAGGACCTGGCCTGCGACCCAAGCATGTACTCTAACTGCAGATTGAACTAGCGACACTTTGGTTCACAGGCTGGCACTGAACCCACTGAGCCACACCAGCCAGGGTGTCTTTTTTTTTCCCCCTCTTTTTTCTTTTTTTTCAATTTGACAATCTAAGGGAAAAGAGGCCAGTGCCCCTGACTAAATAGGTATTGCATGTTTTAAAAATTCTTGTGGCACACCAGTTGAAAATTGGTGACCTAATGGGTTCATATCTTTATTTTTTTATTTATTTTCAGGCAGAGAAATGTCGATTTGTTGTTCCACTTATTTATGCATTCAACGTTTGATTCTCGTATGTGCCTGGACCAGGGATCAAACCCATAACCTTGACATATCAGGATGACACTCTAACCAACTGAACTGTTTGGCCAGGGCCTGGATTGATTACTTTCTTTCATTATAAATCACTCTCCCCAAAGCAGTATATCCATCTTGTCACTTTATCAAAAAGTTTCAGTGACTTCTGTTTGTATAGAATAAAATTCAAACTCCTTAGCTGTAGGTAGTCAAGGCTTTCCTTGAGCTGGCCTTCACATAATATATTGCCTTAACTTAGTGGTCCTCTTTGCACATCTAAAAACCAGATATGTGAAAAACCAGAGCTGGCAGTCATTAGGACAATAAAAATATTTTATTCAGAACAAATTGCAATAGGGGAAAGAGACCTCAGTAAGAACTGGGCCAATCCCGAATATAGCATGGCCGAGTGGGAATTTATAGCCAAGGAACAGGGTGCGGGGTCAGTGGATGAAAATTTGCTAAGAGAAAACTGAGGAGTAAAGAGGGGTTCTGGCTAAACTGGCCTAACAGGATTTTTGCTGAGGACAGGCAGGGGTGATTAGACATTGCTGTGGAGTGGTGGTAGAGGATGGGGGCCTCTTGCTAAAGTGATTTAGTAGGGTTCTTACTAAAACTAGATTTTACAAGGAGGTGCACAGATGGACCTAGGAGAAGGTTCAGAAGCCCAAGTACGATTTGGTCAAGCAAAGAACCTTTGTCACATCAAATAGAAGATGATAACAAGGCCCAACTCCACACCCTAAATTCATGCCCATGGTTTTGTTTACTCAGTGTACCCATATCTTGCTCTAGCTCCTCACATCCAGTGAATAAAAATCAAGAGTCCAGAGGACCTGAGAAACCATTTTTAACTTCCCTCTCAGTGCAGAAACTTTCAACAGTACCCCTGGCAGATAACTATTCTTTATTGTAACATCTTCAGGGAAAAGAGGCTCGTTGCACCACACAAAAAGCAGGCAATTACACTGTTGAGCATTCTGATTGCTGGAAATTTAAGTTGAGCTGAGTTCTTCCTTGTAAGCTTCTGCCTTCTGTTAGCTTTTGGTCTTGCCTTATCTGTGAAATGAGAGGGATGGGGCAAAATTTCCAAGGATATTATCAGTCAAAATAGCAAAAGCAATTTCAGCCCTGAACAGTGTGGCTCCATTGCTTGGGTGCCCTCTCATGAAATGAAAGGTCGCCGGTTCTATTCCACTCAGGTCACGTGCCTAGGCTGTGGGAAGAGTCCCTGGTCAGGGCACATGTGAGAGGCAACCCAACATGTTTCTCACATTGATGTTTCTCTCCTCTTCCTCCCTCCCTTCCCCTCTCTCTAAAAATAAATAAAATCTTTTTTAAAAAGGCAGTTTCATTGCTAACTATCCCCACTTACCCCAAGTTATACCTGTTCTTTGAGATCCAACTCAAATCATTCTGAAAAATGATATTGTGTGATAAATTTCCAAATAAGGGAAAAGTCTGGTTTTATCTGAACATTTTAGCTGACAGAAGTGTGAACCATGGAGTGGTGGTAAAAAAAAATCTTTAAAAATTGTTTCTTTTTACTTAAAAGATTGGTTTTGAAAGTTCCCTGAAGATATTTTCTTTTTCTCTTAGGTTGTCTATAATAAAGTTAAAACTTTTTCTACTTTAAAAATTAAAAGAAAGCTCAGTCAGGTGCATTATTTTAAATGTCAGTAATGAAAAACTGAAGATTTTGAAATGAATAAAAAATTATATGGACTATTTTCTACATACAAAGAGAAATAGGGACAGAGAGCAGTTTCTCCAGGAATGACAAAGGATTCTTTCTCCACAGGCATATATTTCCTTGTGTATTCTCTACTTTGGTTGCTGACATCATCAGCTCCCCCGTCAGCCAAGCCAGAAACCTGGGAATTGTTATGGATACATTGCTTCTCCACCTCCTCACTTGTACAGCTTGTCTGTCAATATCCTAGCCCATCCTGTCTTGCCCATTCTTGTGACTCGTTCAGGGTCCTCGGTTGTCCTTAACTCCTTCCAGAATTGTGGAGAATTGTTTTCGATTCCAAAGTCTTCTCTAATCCATTTAAAAAAAAATCTCCACTCGACATGCTTATTGATTTTAGAAAGAAGAGAAAGGAGGGAGAGAGGGGGGAAAGAAAAATTGGCAGAGAAAAACATCAGTTGCTTCTCATACGTGCCTTTACTAGGACTGAACCCATAACCTAGGCATGTGACCAGGAATTGAACCCGCTACCTTTCCATTTATGGGATGACACTCCAACCGGGCCACACCTGCTAGGGTTCCGTTCCATTCTTCATACTTATGCATGAGTTATCTTTGTAAAATGTAATTGGATGACAGCACCTCAAAACTTTTCAGTGGTCCCTTCTCATCATCTAGGTCAAATTCTTTGTCACGATGCAGGACTTTTCGCTTTCTAGCCCTGCCTACTTCTTCATCCTACCTCCTAGTACCCTTCTTATCCCAACTCCCTCCTCCCCTCCCACATATTTTACACTGGAGTGATGCAGAACTGTAGTGGCAGGGGCGCAAATACTGTTTAATACCTCTGTGCCTTTACACCTGCTATTTCTTCTTCCTGAAGGCCCTCCCCTCTTTGTTCACCTAACAAACTCTTACTTATCTTTGAAAACCTCATCATAAGCTTCACATTTAATGTGGAGCCTTTCCAGGGCTTTGTGTTTGCCACCTTCCACCCTCACTGAGTTCACCATCTCCTCTAAGCTGCCCTGTATCTTGTACATACTTTCATTATTGTACTTATTTCATGACTCCCCTTCCCCAAGTCTGTTATTTATACATCTGACTTCCCCTGCTATGGTTTTCTCATAGAATCCTTGATCTATAATTCAATTGAAATTCTAATAGAAAATTTGCCTACAGTTATTACATGCAAGGGCAACTGCTAGTATGAATCTTTTCATGTTAATCCACATTTGACCCCTATGTACAGTTCTCCTTACTGAGAGGCTGCATGTGTGGATGTACACAGTTCTCAGCATGAATTCTCTGCTCCTCCACCAATGCTGGCTCCTCAGCAAAGGCTTTGTGTGCCTAACACTCCCAAGGCATTTGTTTATTTTCTTGAGTTTCTTTGTAGGTTAAAAAAAACAAACAACATCATTGAGATGTAATTCATACACCACATAACTCATTCATTTAAAGTGTACAATTCATTGGTTTTTAATATTCAGAGTTGTACAACCATCACCACAATTTTAGAACATTTTCATCACCCTAAAAAGAAACATTTTAGCAGTCAGTGTTTTATCCCAACTCCCCCAGCCCTTGGCAGCTACCATTTCTGCCTCTTTAGATTTGGCTATTCTGGGCATTTCACATAAATGGAATCGTAGTCATTTAATGTGTGGCTTTTGTGTCTGGGGTCCAGCCTCTTTCATCAGCATAATGATATCAAGTTTCAGCTGTGTATGTAGTAGCATGAATCTGTACTTCATCCTTTTTTATGGCTGAATAACATCCCATTATATGCATATATCATGCTTGGTTTATTCTTTCATCCACTGATGGACATTTGGGTTGTTTCCACATGTTGGCTATTGTGAGTAAGATTGCTATGAACATTTGTGTAAAAGTTTTTGTGTTGATATCTTTTCATTTCTCTTGGGTATATACCTAGAATAGAAATTTCTGGGTTAAATGCTATAACCTTTTGAGGAAATGGCAAGGTGTGTTACAACCATTCAAGGCCGGACAGGTTCACTTGGGATTTAGGCAGGTGGAAGAAAATTTGCAGAGCCATGGGAGTGTCTAACATGTCTTTATTCTGGGGTGGAGCAATCCACACATGCTGCAAGCCATGCATTGCAACCTGTTTTGCACCATGGTAAGTCCCAGCGCCCTTATATAATAAATGCACACAAAGCCAGCAGGGTGCCAAGATATTGTATAAGGAAGTGTGATTCTGCTCATGCAGGCCCATTCTCAAGGCTATGGGAATACTGCTTATGGGGCCAGTGAGGGAACCTGACTGACTCCATTTGCCCTACACCAGGCTATCTTCCAAAGAGATTGTTCCATTTTATATTCTTACTAGTAGTATGTAGGCTTCTGATTTCTCTACATTCTCAATACATTATTATTATTTTTATTACAACCATCCTAGTTTGAAGAGGTTTCACTGTGGTTTTGATTTGCATTTCCCTAATGGCTAATTATGTTGAGTATCTTTCCATGTGCTTATTATCCATTTTAATATGTTTTTTGGAGAAATGTCTATTCAAATACTTTGCCCATCTTTTAATTGGTTATTTGTCTCTTTATTATTGAGTTGTAAGATATGTTCTAGATATAAGTGCCTTATTGTACATGATTTACAAAAATTTTCTAGTATTTTATTGGTTGTCCTTTCATTTTCTTGATGGTATCATTTGAAGCACAAGAGTTTTTAATTTTGATGATGTCCAGTTTATCTATTTTTTCTTTGATTTTTTTGTGCTTTGGGTGTTTATATTAGAGTTCTCCAGGAAAAAATAGAAACAAAAGAATATGCATAGATACATAAGAGGAGTTTTTTTTAATCTTCACTCAAGAACATGCTTATTGATTTCAGAGAGAAGGGAATGGAGGGAGAGAGAGAGAGGGAGAAAAACATTGATACAAGAGAGAAACCTCAATTGGTTGCCTCTTGCGTGAGCTCCCACTGGGGACTGAATCTGCAGCCCAGGCGTGTGCTCTGACCAGGAATTGAACCCACGACCTTTTGGTTCACTGGACAACATTCCAACCAATTGAGCTACACTGGCCAGGGCTATAGAGGAGATGTATTATGGGAATAGGCTCATGCAATTCTGGAGGTTGAGCTATGCTAGGATATGCCACCTGCAAGCTGGAGAACCAGAAAAATGGTTAATATGATTCAGAAACCCAGGGGCCAGAGCCTGAGAAATGAGGGAAGATGTCAGAGCAGGAGAAGATGGATGAACCAGCTAAAGGAGAGAGAGAATTGCCCTTTATCCACTTTTTCTATTGGGGTCCTCAAAGAATGTGATGATATCCACCCACCTTGGTGAGGGTGATTTTCTCTACTCAGTCTGCCTCTTTGAAAGCTAATCTCTTTCAGAAACACCTTCACAAACACACCCAGAAGTAACATCTTACCAGCTATCTAGGCATCCCTTAGCTCAGCCAGGTTGACACATAAAATTAACCATCACAGAGTCATATCTAAGAAACCATTGTTGGTGGGAATGTAAAATGGTATAGCTACTCTGGAAAAACAGTTTGGTGGTTTATTACAGAGTTGAACATACACATACAATAGGTATCAACCCTAGAGAAATGAAAGTTATAGTCACACAAAACCAGTACGCTGATGTTATAGTAGGTTTAAAATATTTTTTTAAAAGATTTTATTTATTTATTCTCAGAGAGAGGGAAAGGGAGGCAGAAAGAAAAGGAGAAAAACATTGATCAGTTGCCTCTCACACACACCCAAATCTGCAACCCAGGCACATACCCTGACCAGGGATCGAACTGGCAACCTTTTGTTTTGCAGGATGACACTCAACCAACTAAGCTGCATTGGTCAGGGTTTATAGTAGCTTTATTTATAATCTCCAAAAACTGGACACAAGTCAGCTAAGTGGTGAGTGAATCACCAAATTGTGGTACATTGTACAATGGAATTACTTAGCAATAAAATGGAATGAGCCATGGACACAACAACTTGGATGAATCTAGAAAGTATTATGCTGAGTGAAAGAAGATAGTCTTAAAAAGTTATATATTGTATTATCTCATTTATATGACTGTCTTGAAAACACAAAACTATAATGATGGCTCAGTGATTGGGGTGGGGGTGGGGTTGGGGGAAGAAGAGTGGAGGCAGGCTGTGGTGATAAAACGCCAGCACAAGGGAGTTTTTGATGGAACAGTTCCATATTGTAATTGGGTGGGTGGGGGGGTTCCACGAATCTATGCATGTATTAAAAATTCACAGAACTGGGAAACAAAAGAAAAACTCACTTTCCATGATAATTTTAAAACATTTAAGAATGTCTACTTCATTGGATTGTTGAGTAGACAAAACAATCTACCTCCAGTACAGGCAACAATGCACTTGATGTGCCCTTGATATTGATTGGTGTGACAGGAAGATCCTAGGGCTCAGAGAACATTGTATGTTATAGGCAGGGCTGGTCAGAAGGGTGGCAGGCCGGCAACCAGATCTTCAGAGCTTGAGGGCGACCCTAAGCTGAGAGGCAGGTCTGGAAGGGACCCACAGCTTGATCCTGGCCAGGAACCCCCGAATCTCCCAGGCAGGAGTTTGGACTCATGGGGAGGCTGGGGATGGCCGCGACACCCCCTCCCCTGCTTCACCCAGTCTGCACACTCCACGATGGACCCCTTAGGAGGAAGCCTGTATCCAGGTGCCCAGAAGAGCCAGGCAGTGAGGGACTCGCTGGGAAACCTGCAGTGTCAGCACCTCTGACCCTGTGCAAACCCTGCTGCAGACTGTGGCGCTGGGTTTCTAGGAGCCAGGCCAGGCTACCAGAGTCTGAGGACCCCAACACTTTCAGAGCTAGAGTCAGGCAATTGAGAGCGTGAGCTTCCTGGGTGATTTCAATGCACGATCAAGTTTAGGAACCTGGAACTTAAATCCTGTTCCTGGTTAGGTGGCAGTCCTTGGGGTGGATGCCTCAATGGAAGTATTGGGTTGGCCAAAAACCATTTGATTTCTTTTTGTATGATGGGTCTAGTAGTGAGTGCTTAGTTGTCTTTAACTTCATTCGAAATAATTTTTGTTAGATTGTAGTGTGACAGCTGTCATATCAGCATGCATTAAAAATTTATCAAAATTGGTGAATTTTTGTGCAGCCATTTTAATATTGAAGATGGAAGAAGATATACAACATTTTCAGTGTATTATGCTTTATTATTTCAAGAAAGGTAAAAATGCAACTGATACACCTAAAAAGATTTGTGCAGTGTATGGAGAAGGTGCTGCAACTGATCAAACATGTCAAAAGTGGTTTGAGAAGTTTCTTGGTACTATTGACACTTTAGCCAAATAATTCTTTGCTCTTTAGCAGCACCCCTGGCCTATACCCACTAGAAGCCAATAGCAGGAGTTAGCCGACATACTCAAAATATCCAAATCAATAAAGTTATTGGTGAAAATGAAAAAATGTGTCTCTTATTTTACAGAAAAAACTAAACAAAATTTTTGGCCAACCCAATAGAAAGAAACAATCTCCTCCCTTCCCTGGTCTGTAAATCCATTCCTTTCATGTCATGTTTAAATGCTGGCTATATCATGCAGCCCCTTCTATAACATCCTGAACCCCCTGGATCCCAATAGCCACAGACCTGGAACTCCCTTTCTAAACCCATCACCTCATCACCAGACAGGTTGACTTAAGAGCATGTACTGGGCCAGGTGTTGGGGCACAGCCCCAGATAAGAGCACTACCTTGAGTAGTAGAACTTCCAGTACCTCTAACCACTGCAGCAAACTTACCAAAGTGTTGATGGGGGAGACCTGATTCTTCCTGCTGATGCATGTAAAGAGTTACAGATCAGCAAATCTATTAGTGTGCAATCAGAGTTTATTAGTGATCCATTCCCATGGAAGAGAATGGGCCTAGCTAAGGTGGGAGGGTAAAAGGCATAGGTTCAGGGCAAAGCCGGGTGGTGAAAGTAAGGGTGGCTGAAGGCCAGGATGGTAGGCTCCTGGGTGGCCAGAGAGCCAAGAGAGCCAAGGGAGTGAGTCCTTTGTTCTGAGGACTTACATAGTTGGTGGGACGGGAGTAAAAAAGTTACAGCCCTGGCTGGTGTAGATCAGTGGATTGAGTGCCGGCCTATGAACCAAAGGGTTGCAGGTTCAATTCCTCACTCATGGCACAGGCCTGGGTTGCGGGCCAAGCCCACCGTAGGGTGTGTGTGAGAGGCAACCACACATTGATGTTTTTCTCCCTCTCTTCCTCCCTCCCTTCCCCTCTGTCTAAAAATAAAATCTTTTTTAAAAAGTTACATATTGATTGACAGATAAATGTGGTGACAGCTTTCCAGGGGGGACATGACTACCTAAATTTAGATATGTGTATGGGGGAGCCTGTTAGCCTGAATCCTTATCTTGTTCCAGATGCCACTTGTTCATCTTGTTGTAAAACAGCTATGTGACAGGAGGCAGTTAATTAAAGTTGGGACAGTTACTCAAAGTTATTTATGGGCTTTTTCCTTTGGGCACTGTGGACCCTCTCCTGCATTTCAGGCCTTGGGATGAAACCAGTTTCAAGGCCTTCTTTCCCAGATAGTAGAAATGCTACGTAGAATTTCAAGGACTTCCCTCCTTCCTCGCTAACATAGAGTTTCTTGTGATGCTGGAACACCTGGCAATATTATCGGACCAGGCTCAGGACTGCTGAGTCAGTGGGTGAGACATGTCTTTTCCTCCTCCCTGCCTTGGTTTGCTATTCATTCTACCTAAGTGATAAAAGGTGTTTCCTGGCAACCAGGATGCTAGATGCTGGCCAGTAACAGCAGTGAAGTCTCAGAAGTCTTCCTATGCTATCTCCTACCTCAAAAGCAGAAAGAATGGCCCCATTAGCCACGCTGGAGACCCCTCCTAGGAGATGGAGTTCAAGGGTGAAGAGTAGGGAGGGAGTCTGTTTCATGGTAGAGAAACATCAGGTGTACTAGTCCTAGTTTGGAGAAGGGCAGCTGGGGTCGGTCTGGGGAAGAAGTTGGGTAGGAGAGGAGAGGGTCCCCTAGGAAAAAAAGGTGGGCGACCTTGTTTAGGAAAAGGCCATATACGGCAAGCTAAGGACTGGTCCCTTTCCTACAAATGTTAAAGGGTGTTTGTAAGCATGTTGATTCAATGAAAAAATGTGACTGTGCTTAGTTGTAGCTGAGTTCCACCATACAATGTGCCTGATAGAATGTGGGAGGGACAATGTGGAGAACTGTACTTGGTTTGGCCACCACACTCAGAGGGCATTAGAGCTGGGAATCAGCAGAGGTGTTAGAGTGCTCATGAAAAACTGGAAAAGGATATGCTAGAAGAGAGGTGGTAAGGGCTGGACAGGGTCAGGGACCAGGAAGGGTAAGCTGCGGTGAGAGAGGTTTGGTCCAATGATAGGCTGTCTGGAGGTAAAGGGATGAATTCAATGAGGTCATCCCTGTCACTGGGCCCTGGGGCTCCAGAGTCCGGGAATGTTGAAAAAGAGACTAGATAGGCCTGACCAGTGTGGCTCAGTTGGCTGGGTGTCATCCTGCAAAGTGAGAGGTCGCCTGTTCGATTCCCAGTCAGGGTACATGCCTGCATTGTGGGTTTGGTCCTTGGTTGGGGTGCATATGAGAGGCACCCGACTGATGTTTCTCTCCCTCTCTTTCTCCCTCCCTTCCCCCTCTTTAAAAATAAATAAATAAAATCTTTTAAAAAAAGAAAAGGAGGCTAGGTATTAGTGCAGGCATTCCAATGTTATATGAAAGGTTGTATATCCATTTATTTAATTTTTTTTTTGAGCAGCTGCCTAGGTACCATCCTAGGCTAGTAGGTACAGCAGCGAACAAAACAGTCTCTGGAACCTGTGTTCAAGTGGGGACAAAAATAATACTTAAACAAAGAGGAGGGGGTGAAATAGTAGAACATAAGGTCAAAGAGGTAAAGGGATATGATGGTTTCATGTGTCAACCTGACCAGGCTACAATCCCCTGACATTCAATCAAACATTAATCTAGGTGTAGCTGTAATGTGTATTTAGTCAATTAGATGATCACTTGACTCTAAGTCAATGAGGTCATTCTAGGTAACCTGGGTGGGTCTGATTCAATCAGTTGAAGGGCCTTGAGAGCAGAGTTCCTTTCCCAGAAGAAAGTCTCCTGTTGGCAGCAGTATCAGCTTGAGCTCCAGCCTGACTTCCTGATGGTCGGCCCCCACAATCAATTAAGTCGCTTCCTAGCAATAAACCTCTTAGTTTATCTCTTTCCTCTGATGTAATGGGCATGTCGTGTAAGGCAGTGTCAGCCACTGTCAGGGGTTAGACCTGTTCCCTGAGTTAGCCGGAGTCTTGGGAGGGCTTAAGCAGAGTGACTGTCCATGATCTGACTTCCATTGACAAGGGCTCTTTCTGGCACCGAGGAGTCATGTTGGAGAGCAGAAAGATCTGGATTAGGAATGAAACTGATGTACCTTAAAGATGGACTGTGATTTAGCTGTGGGTGGAAAGGCAATAGAGACTCAGTGTTTTAATTTTTTTTTTTTGAGTTAGCAAATAGCATAATTGACTCAAAATGTGATCAAGTCCTGGTGGAACTGAGACAAACTAATTGGATCAGATCCTTGACCTCATGGGCATTACCTATCAAGTCATTTGCTACTTATCTTGACTTCAAAATCTGTTTTCAATATGCTTTCTTACCACAAACCTAAACAGATTCTCTGATGGTCAGCTAAACTGCTGTTGAAACTTGTTTTTTAAAGAGATGGTCCATATATGTATGGAGCAAACACGGTGAGTTATTGACTCAGATGTTCTTAGTTTTGCCTCTTGACTTGCTATGGCGACCCTTCGGCAAATTACTCGCCTTCTCTAAACCTCAGCTTTCACTGCTACAAACAGTAGTTATTTCCTAGGGTTTTTCTGTGAGGCTTAAATGAGAGCATGCCAGTAAAATGCTTACATAGAGGCTACAAAAAGTATGTGCTCAGGAAACATTACTAATCATTCATATCAGTAGGAAAACTTACCAGGAGCAATTCATGGTTTAGGGAGAAGCCAGAGAGGTCCCATGGTGTCATTCTCGATAGAACTGATAACACTCAAATAATTTTTAAAGAGTGTTTACAAATTTTCAGATTAGCATCCTGTTTGTTATATGAATTACCATAAAATATCTTCTGTTTTTAACATTCTTGAAGGATGAGCTCCACAGTAGCAGAATATGATTCAAACATCTGATTGAGCCTCTTTTTTCACTTTGGTAAAAATTAGTATTAACTGCATACACCAAGCAGTACTTTCTTGGCGATTTTTTAAAAATCCTCACCCAAAGATATGTTTATTGATTTTAGAGGGAGAGGAAGGGACAGAGAGGAGAGAGAGAGAGAGAGATCACCGTGAGAGAGAAACATCAATCAGTTGCCTCCCATATGTGCCCCAACTGGGAATCAAACCAGCAAGCTTTTAATGGTGTATGGGATGATGCTCCAACCAACTGAGCTGCCTGGCCAGGGCAATACTTTTTTGGTGATTTTTAAAATTGTGGTAAAATATCCCTGGCCATGTAGCTCAGTTGGTTAGAGCGTTGTCCTGATACACCAAGGTTGTGGGTTCAATCCCTGGTCAGGACACATACAAGAATCAACCAATGAATGCATAAGTAAGTGGAACAACAAATTGATGCTTCTCTCTTTCTCTCCCTTCCACTCTCTCTAAACATCAATAAATAAAATTCAAAAAAATTGTGATAAAATATACATAAAACTTTCTATTCTTGACAATTTTAATTGTATAATTTAGTGTCATTCAGTACATTCATAATGTTGAATATAAAGTCTTTTCGATACATCAAAGTTTTCCTGAAATATGAGTTTGGGTGACTGCACATGCCTGATGTAGGATGCCTCCTATTTTATAACAATTACAGGGCCCCTCTCTGGTGTGGAGATCCTAAATTATAATAACCTGATACATATACTATATATGAGATAAAGTCCTGACTATGCTTGAAGGCTCTCTCAAGGTTTCTCTTTAGATGAACTCTCGGGTGCTTGATAAGATCCCTCCTGAGACAGAAGGTTCTCTCACAGTGACCACATGCAATAGGGCCTCTCTCTAGTGTGAACACTCCGATAATTGATAAGGCTTCAGCTCTGGGTGAAAGCTCTCTCACATATATGGCACTGAAAAGGTTTCTCTGTATAGTGTGGACACTCTCTGGTGCCTGCTGAGATCCCTGCTTAGGTGGAATGCCTTCTTATACTTACATAAGGTCATAAAGACACAGTCATAAGGTCTCTCTCCAGTGTGGACACTAATGGGTAAGAAGATTCAAACTTTGACAAAAGCTTCTTTCACTGTTCACATTAATAAGGTGCTTATCCAGTATGAACAGTCTGATGTTTGGTGATATCCCCACTCAGAAAGGTTTTCTCACACCAATCACATGTATAGGGCCTCTCTCTGATGTGAATGTTTTGGTGTGTGATAAGGTTTAAACTTTTGCAGAGGGCTTTCCCACACTCATTGCATTTATAAGTTTTCTCTCCAGCATGGATTCTCTGATGCAGAATAAGACTTGATGGCAGGTAGAAAGTTTTCACACAATGAATCCATGTGTGAGGTTTCTCCCCAGTGTGCACCCTCTGATGTGTGATCCGACATGATTTCTGATAGGTTTTCCCACAGTTGTTGCATTGATGAATTTTCTCTCCAGTGTGGGACCTCTGATGTTCGGTGAGATCTATGCTAAAACAAAAGGTTTTCTCACACCCATGACAGGAATAAGGTTTCTTTCCAGTTTGGTTCTTATGTTGGGAAAGCCACGAACAATTCCTGAAGACTTTTCCACACTCAGAACATTTACTGGTATATGGTTTCTCCCTAGCATGAATTCTCTCATGTATGATGAGGTTAGAGTTCTGCCTTAAGGGTTTTCCACAGTCACTGCACTGAAATGGCTTCTCCCTGGTGTAAATTTTACAATGCTGAGTAAGGGTAGAGCTCCCAGTGAATGTGTTCCCACATTCATTACACACGGAAGGCTTTTCTCCAGTATGTTTTTCTCATATGCGTTACAAGGTAGCACTTCTGATGACAGGTTTTCTCACAGTCCCTACACTCAGATTTTACTCTGGGCATTTTCTGATGATTACCAATGGTTGAGCAACCCAATTTACATTTCTTACAAGATCTTTCTTCTTGTAGAAAGCTGACATTTCTGTCAACTTTCTTACACTTATAGGCTTTTTCTCCAGTGGGGGCAGGGTTTAGGAATGACTGTTGCTCTGCTAAACATAACCTGCAAGATGGGATACTTTTTTTTTTTAATTATGAAATTTTGCTGCTCTTTTCTTAACAGCTCATAGATTTATAAGACTCCTCAGATCTTCTGGTCATACATGCTGCTTCACAATCATCCCACCATGGAATACACAGCTCATTTTTGGTTGCCCACTTTTGGTCTAAGACAATAAATAGAAAAGGCAAATATAATTAATCTCTGTGTCCAGGAAAGAAACATTCTACAAAATGTCTAGAATGATCTACATGACTCTTAGGTAAATGAGCAGGTGGTCTGGGTGTTGGAGGAAGAAGAGCTTCAGTGAGAATTCTAGTTCTACCACTTAATTGCTTGGAGGTCTTGAGTCTGTTTCCTCATATTTAAAATAGGGATATTTTTAAAAAAAGGATATGCTCAATTTTGTGTTATGTATATTTTACAATTTAAAAAAATAATTGAAATGTAAGAATATCTTGGTTCTGATATTACTCAAAATGTAACAATAGGAGTCAAAACTGGTTTATTCATCTAGAATCTTATGAATAATATACTTGAACTATATTTTGAATCATTGGGAATAGACTAGATAGGGTGAATTTAAGACTTTATATAAAATTGAGACAGCTGTTTGAATTCTTTCCTATCATCTCAAGATAGATCAGACCCTTCTGTCTCCTAGAAGCTGATGATCTACACCAGAGATTCTGGAGGTGGGTGTAAGGAAACAGCCTCTGCCCTCTTTAACTCACATTTCCAGGCTAGCATTTTGAAGTAAATCTAGAACTTACAAAAGTCACAATGTTATTTCCTGAGGTGCACAAAGCTTCCACCTCATAAGCAAATACACATTTTACTGGAGTAACGGAATTTCCTTAATTTATCAGATCACCACGTTTGGAAAGATGGGTGGAGGCATTGCTGCCCACTCATGCTGGGGGTAGGATTGCCAAATAAGGTACAGGATGACCAGATAAATTTGAATTTGATAAACATTTAATAATGACCTGGAATTTACTACATCTGGCTGCCCTAGCCAGGGGCCCAGTGTACATGTGTATGAACATGTGTCTGTGATACGGGGGGATGCTCACAATCATCTTTGGATCATGCCAACCTCAAAGCCCCCTGGGGACAATGTCCTTTCCAGCCTACCAGGGATCTTCATTCACTCTCTTGGAGCCAAGCAGGCTCTGGCTTCCTAACTATGGAAGGTGGGTACTGGGATTGGAGCAGTGCTTGGTATACCACTCTCCCCGCTTTGTTACAGGATTTCTCTGAAGTTCTCCAACAGAATTGAGCACTAGCTGCCTACAGGTCACCAGTTCAATAATGCACCGTTATTGCCTTTTCCTCCTCCCCTCTCCCTCAAGTCACCTCCCTAAATAAATTATCTGCCCCCAAGCCCTTGACCCCGGCTGTTAGGGGATATCCAAGCCATGACAGTTGGTATTGGATATGGCCCTAGAAATCCAGCTCTCAGGATCAGATTCTGTAACAGGTTATTCACTGGTCAGATGATTTAAAAAGGAGCCTGGTAAAAGATGCAGTGGTAACTTCCGGCTTGCAATGGCAATTACTAAGCTTCTCACTAGTTGTACCAAGAGATGAAGCACAGGTAGAAGGGGAAGCATTAGCTTATTCAGTAATAGTTATGTGACTTGAACACCACTGAGCTCAGCAAAACTTGCACTCCCTTATTGTCCCCAAGTCCTAGGTTATGTAACCAGGAGGCTCACATTCCTGTCACCTGCCTTTGCTGAACTGAAACTTCTCTCTGCTCACACCTATGGACTCATGAACAGTTTTCTTAGACTTGTTAGTGGAAGAAACTGCAGTTTGTTTTGCAGAAGAGGTCAGCTCAATGTTGGCACAAATCAAGAAGGCATTGTTGATTCACTCTTTCCTCAGGAGTGGCCCTGGGGCCAGTGTAAGAAATCCAGTGGGCAGAGCTCGTGCAAGCAGTCTATCTGGCACCAACTTTGTATGGAGGGAGAAGTGGCCTGTAGTAGAGATTTCATGGCCTCCTGGGCTGTGGCCAACAACTTGTCTAGACAAGGGGCCTGCAAAGAGTGAGGCTGAGTCTGGAAACAAGATCTGAGGAAGACATTAACTTGTGATCTATGGGAGCTGAAATGAACTGTGTAGATTTTTGTGTCATACATCAATGCCCCTCATAAAATACCCACAGGACAGAAAGTGTCAGAAAAATAAGGGGCAGTACAGATATGGGACCCATTCACCTCCCACCAAAGTAGGATGAGGCAGGCCTTCAGGCTTAGCAGGCTCTTCCTTCATTTCCCTCACGTGGAGTAGCTCCTGGGGCCCAACAGATAATCAGCTGCTATCTACTGGTCATCACTAAATTCTCTGTGGGCCTCTATCATGGTTAACATATAAACAGGAGAGCTCACATAAAAGGTACCAAGTTAAGGTGCTGACAGGACATCCAGAAAGTCACAAGCAAGCTTCTGACAGCAAACAAGAATAATATTTCAGATTTCAAGCACAATTGATTGTTTTTCAGTAATGACTCCCTCCCTAATACATTTGGCTGTTGCATAAAGACTTGTTATTTGTAGTTTAATCTGATCCCAAGATGACATGTAGGCAATTTCCACAGATCAGAACTGGTACTAGACATGACACTCTTGCTGCCCCTAATCCTGACATATCAGGTTTGCGTGACCACTGTGGCTGCAGTAGTAGACAAAAAGATATTTTAGTGATTACTAGTAAGAGGTGAAAACAACTTGGAATACCAAGATAAGCAAGTGACAGGAGGAAGGAGTGAAGTAGCTGGGTTTCTAGGTAACAGGAGGACCTACCAGCCAGACGACTTTTTATGTGGTAGAAGAATCTTAAGAAATCTAATAGGTTGCAGTCAGAAGGAAAAGATAGGATAGGTTTAAGATAATCAACTTGTGTATTACTGACTTCTGGAGTTTAGAAGGAAGCTTCTCAGGGAGTGTCAGATTTTCACACTTTGGCAGAGACAGAATATACACAACCAAAATGCACAGAGGCTGAAAAATGTTCCCGATGATGAAACGTTTTCAGTAGGTAGAAAAAAAAACCACAATGTAGACCAAGATGCAGATACTCTACTGTAATTTCCTAATACACATATTCATTTGCAAGTACTAAATGTTCTATTTACCCCAAATCCAAATTTTCCAAAGGTTAAACCAGTAGGTACAGTTTCTTCTCCTTAAAATAGTGTTCGATGAACATACTATTTTTATAACAGTCCTGATGCATTACATTATACATTTATTCTGAATCAGATTAGATTGTGTTCAAACGGCTCAATTCTTTACAAATCATAATTCTTGAATGTTAAAAGTTATAATGTTTTTCCATAATTATACTGGATACACATTATTTTAACTATACACAAGGCAATGCTGGCATGGTTAATGGGTCCTGAAGTGTGGTGAGGTTATCCTGAACCAGTTAAGCTGGGGAGTAAGGAATCCACCACACCCTCCAGGACCTTCCCTCCTACAGTGCCACCACCTGCACTCTTCCAGCGTCCCTTGATGCTGAGTGAAACAAATCTACCACTGAAGTTTTTATTACAATTACCTGGCTTCTCCCTAGCATTCATGTTCTAAAGTTAAAAAAACAAAAACAAAAAAATCACAAAGAGAGCATACTTGACTGTTAAAGCACTTCTCCCTCCCCAGTGTGAACTCTCTGGTGTTTGGAAAGATTTGACTTACTACAGAAGGTTTTTCCACAATTATCACACCAATAGGGCTTTTCCCCAGTATGGATTCTATGATGTTTATTAAAATTGGAGCTGTGGTTGAAGGCTTTTCCACACTCCTTACATTTATACGGCTTCTCTCCAGTATGGAGTCTCTGATGAGAACTAAGACCTGCATGCTGACTAAAGCTCTTTCCACATTCGTTACACTGATACGGCTTCTCCCCAGTATGTATTCGATAGTGTCGAATGAGGCTGCCTTTACCACTGAAAGCTTTCCCACAATCTTTACACTGATATGGTGCCTCTTCAGTGTGTATTCGCTGATGTTTAAGGAGGTCTGAGCTCTGACCGAAGGCTTTTCCACACTTACAGTCATAGGGCCGGTCCACCAAGTGTGTTCTATAATGAAGGGTAAGGTTGGAGCTGTGGCTAAAGGCTTTCCCACATTTGGTGCATACATAGGGTTTCTCCCCAGTGTGTGTTCTGCGGTGTTTAGTGAGATTTGAGCTATTACTAAAGGCTTTTCCACACTCGGCACATATGTAACGTCTCTCTCCTGGGGCAGGTTTGGCGGTCATTAATTCTCTACCTTTCTTGGAACCTTTGCCTAGGAGGGGGGTTTTTGTTCCTCTTTCTTTCTCAAGATTTACCCACTGCCTTTCTAACCGGGCCTCACATTTATTGGCAATAACCATGGGAATAATATTCTTTTTGAATTCTTCGGCATGAGACTCTTCAGGATTTTTCTGCTTATCTGTTGATTCCTCATTCTGGGTGTTCGATTTACAATCTGAAACAATAAAAAGAGTAAGGACATAAGTTGTTTCCTGTTCTGAGAACAAACTGTTGAATGACAAAGAGAATCATCAGGTGACATTGACGAGTTTTGAAGGGTGACCAAATATTGCTCTATGAGAGGTCACAATATCACAATGTTACAAATGAGTCATCACCAAATCTAGTTTACAATACCAGATTGTTACACAAGCCCCCTACCAGAAACTATACTATGGTATAGAGTACCTAGTTCTTTTCTGCCAGGAGAAAAACTTCATATAGAGAGGGTAATAAGGCAAAACCAAGCATACCGGGATAGCAGCAAAAGAAATAAATGGGTGATGCTCAGGCAGAATGACACAAGAAAAATCACTGAAGGGTCAAATTTCATTAAGTAAAAAGGATAATTAAGGGAAAAGATGCTAGTGGTAAATTCAGAAAAATTCATATGCTCACAGATGCTGAATACAAAAGAAATAAAAGAGAATGTTCAGTCCATTTATAATCATTCTAGTACCAGGTCCTTATTAATTTGAATGAAATTAAGCACTGAACTTCCACCAGGGTTCAACTCTTATTATTTAATCTATTAGACATTGACTATGTCTTGTAATTCTTTGAATTATAAAGTAACACTGCTGACATCGAATTGAAGCAATACATCTTTTTAGAGCAATTCACTAGGCAGTCATCCCGATAAAAGTCCATCTAACCTTCCACACACATGGAAAAGGGGAGTAAGAGAAGCCCCCTCTGAAAAAATGGGCTCCCCTTGAGCAGTGATCCCTCCACAGGTACAGAAGCCCCAATCAACAAAGGTACTTCCCTCTAACCCTCCTTCTCTTCTTATCCTTCTGTCTGTCTCTGCCTGACCATCTATTTCCTTCCTCTGCCAGCAGTAACCACTCAGGTGCTTCCAGGCTCAACCCCTACTCTCTGTCTGCTGATGGCTGTAGCAGCAGGAGTTAAAATCTCTTTCAGTCTCCAGGATGAGTAATCACTTGGCTACTCATACAGGATTCCCTTCAAGTTGCCATGAACTATGTGTGGGAAATAAGTAACTTAAAAGTTAAAAATTTTCAATAGCCTAACGAGGCAGAAGTTGAAAAACAGTTTACCAGGGACCATTTCCACATAATCCAAAGCTGATTATAACAGGTTCACTAAATCATTAACTAACAAGCACCATCTCTTAATTGGTTCACTCAACCTGTCCACACCTCCGTAAACAATCCCTTTACTAAACTCACTTCAGCTGAACTTACTAGAGTGTGACATCTGTTCCCATGCTAGAACCCTGACTGAAACTCACCAGAGAGGACGGAACTCATTCTGCCTAGTCTGCCAAACCTGTCAAGTAGGGAATCACCTCACCATCAGTAATTAGTCAGTCTGTTTCTTCAGCCACAAAGGCCTGGAGCACTGAGGGGGACCTGACAGATGGCTCCTACCTTGATTCTTTCTCAGCTCTGGAGTGAAATCCTGTTCTTCACCAGTCTCTTGGATGTACAGGGGACCCCAGGATTCATATTTGGGACTTGTCTCCACAGACCATGTCTGTGTGCTGCTCAGGGATTCCTTTGCTGTTCCTGAAGATGACATCTCCCACACCTGTTTCTGTTCATTTGGAGGAGGTGAAACCTAGAGACAATTAGGAATGGCTAGGTTTGTGCAAAGCTTACTTTAACTAGAATGAAAGAAAATCTCAGGAAAGCTATGTAGAATCTCTAGGAAAGAGAAAAGAAAAACATCTTCCCATTCAATTCTCAAGGCTAAAGCTAGTATAGGGTAGTAGGAAAAGAAAAAAGGAGGACACACGGTCTAATTCACCTATTCGTATTGTATGGATAAACCCATTCCTGCCGAGAATTGTATGCTCCCCGTCTCAGAGGATGAAAAATGGTTTCCCCCAGCCTACCTGCTGTCCCGGTTCATCCAGTTCTCGCTCCAGATCTTCCAGGAGAGTGACGGCCTCTTCAGCGCTCTCTGGACAGTGCTCCTGCACCCAGGCCTGCAGCTCCCGAGGCAGGATGGTCAAGAACTGCTCCAGCACCAGCAGCTCCAGGATCTGCTCCTTGGTGTGGATCTCTGGCCTCAGCCACTCACAACAGAGCACCCGGAGCTGGCTCAGGGCTTCCCGGGGTCCAGGTGTGTCATGGTACCCAAACTGCCTGAAGCGTTGACGGAACATCTCCAGGCTAGGAAAGCACTTCTCTTTCTCCTCCTCCTTGACTTTCACAATCACAGGCCCCACCTGCTCCTGTGGAGGCTTAGGGCCCACACCTGTGGCCATGCCCGGTACTTTGGTCATCATATGGACTCCAGAAACGGTTTCACTAAAGATGGGGCTCTGTGTTGCAGGAATATTAGTTCCTTTGGATTTCTGGTTCTCTAGGGTTACAGGTTCAACTTAAGAAAATATACAAGTAAACAGACAACAAACAAGTAAACAGACAATAGAATCAGTCTATCATAATTGGCACTCATTAAATATATTTTGAAAGAAAACTACATAAATTAGTGAATCTTATATGTTGTGACTGGGCTTCCTGAGCATATTTTCAAACTTTAAGCTGCAATTTTCATAGGTGTTTCCATCTTGGATTTGTATATCTAGAGTAGGAAAACTCTAGCAGTCTCAATAAAGAGCCAAACAGATAAAAATATATTGAGTATTTGTTACATAAAATTATATTGATAATAAAGGTAGAGACCATGGGAAGGATGCATAAAACGCTTATATAAACTGAAGATGATTTTATCTTGTACTTCTCTCTCTGCTCATTCTACCCAGCAACACTGTTCTAGACATGTGAGGCACACTCCACCTCAGAGCCTTGTCCATGCTGCTCCCACTCATGCTTCCTGCAGATTACACACTTCTCCCAGATTATGTATGTCTGACTCCCTCACCTCCTCCATGTCTGGACTCAGGATGTCACCTGGCTGAGGCACCCCTGACAACCTTGTTTTAAACTACACACTACCCTCCCTTACAGAGAACTCCTTGTCCTCCCACTCTTTTCCTCCAAATCACTTACCACCATGTAAATACAATATATTTTATCTTTTTAAAAAAAAATTTTATTTTTTAACTATCTGTCTCCTTCCTTGAATATCAACTCTGGATGACAGGGACTTTCATCTGTTTTGTTCACTGCTTTATTCCCAACATCTAGAATATGTCTAGTAGTTTGCAGGCACTCAAATATCTATAGAAAGAATGTGATAAATGGATATTTGGGGCTACTTTTAGGGAGTAAAAACGGTAAAATTGGGTTTTAAAAAATATCAACAATATAAATTTAAATTAAAAAATATAGCAGTATGGCCCTGACCAGTCTGGCTCAATAGGCTGGGCGTCATCTTGCAGGCCGGTTCGATTCCCGGCCAGGGCACATGCCTAGGTTGCAGGTTCAGTCCCCACTCGGGGCGTGTGTGAGAGGCAGCTCATCAATGTTTCTCTGTTACATTGATGTTTCTCTTCTTCTCTTTCTCCTTCCCTTCCCCTTTCTCTAAAAGTAAATAAAATCTTTAAAAATATATGGCAGTATGAACTTATGTTCACTGTAATACAGAGGCTGATATAGAATTAGATAAGTGTGTGTGCCCATATCTTGGTTTCTAAATAGCATTCTCCATTAAAAGGAACTAGAGATGGAGAAATGACTAATTTTAGTTTGAGGAATACTGAAGATGAACCTGGAACATCGTGTAATGCCAGTAAGTATTCAAACAACAACAAGTGAAACAACAACAAGTGAAGCATGTCAAAGGGACAGGGGCCTGAGTAACAAAATAAATAATGTAGTATTTTGCATAGTACCTTAAGTGTAAAATAAATACCCATAAGCCCATACTGGTGTGAAAAAAGGTGACTGAATAAATAAATAGGGCAGAAACAACAAACCTCCCATACAGAATTATTCCAAATAATTTATGTAGAAACTCCCCTCAAGAAGGTGGAGCTTAAGTCTCTATTCCTTGAGTGTAGGCTATACTTACCAACTTGCATTCAGAGAGTATAGAAAGGGGTTGGGGAAATCACATGGTCATATCAATAGATGCAGAAAAAGCCTTTGATAAAAACCAACACCAATTTATAATAAAAAAAATACTCAGAAAAGTGGGAACAGAGGGAATATACCTCAACATAATAGAGGCCATATACGAGAACCTACTGCCAACATCATACTGTGGGCAAAAAATAAAAGTGTTTCCCTTAAGATCAGGAACAAAACAAGGATGTCCACTTTTACCACTTATTCAACATAGTACAGGAAGTCCTAGCCACAGCGATCAGAGAAGAAAAAGAAATAAAAAGCATTCAAACTGGAAAAGAGGAAGTAAAACTGTCATTATTTGCAGATGACATGATCGTGTACGTAGCTTTACCAAAAAACTATTCGACCTAATAAGTAAATTTGGCAAAGTAGCAGGATACAAAGTCAATATTCAGAAATCCATGGCATTTTTGTACACCAACAATGAGTATCAGAAAAAGAAATTGAGAAAAAAATCCCATTTGCTACAGCAACAAAAAAAATAAAGTACCTAGGAATAAATTTAACCAAGGAGGTAAAAGACCTGTATGCGGAAAGCTACAGGACACTGAAGAAAGAAACTGAGAAAGATACAAATAAATGGAAGTATATACTATGTTCATGGATTGGAAGAATTAACATCATTAAAATGTTCATATTACCCAAAGTAATCTATAGATTCAACACAATTCCTGTTAAAATACCAATGGTATTATTTCACAGATCTAGAACAAATATTCCAAAAATTCATATGGAACCATAACCCTGCATAGCCTCAGCAATCTTAAGAAAGAACAAAGTTGGAGGGATCCCAATACCTGATATCAAACTATACTACAAGGCCACTGTAATCAAAACAGTCTGGTACTGGCATAAGAACAGACCATAGATCAATGGAAAAGAATAGAGAGCATAGAAATAAGCCCATGTCTCTATGGTCAACTAACATTACACAAAGGGGGCATGAGCACACAATGAAGTAAGGATAGTCTCTTCAATAAATGGTTTTGGGGAACTGGGCTGGTACATGCAAAAAAAAGAAACTCGACCACCAACTTACACCATTCACTGGAATAAACTCAAAATGGATAAAAGACATATTTAAGTCTTGATACCATAGAAATCCTAGTGGAAAACATATGCAGTAAAATTTCACATGTCTTACATAGCAATATTTTTGCAGCTATGTCTCCCAGGGCAAGGGAAAGGAAAAAATAAACAGATGGGACTACAGCAAATTAAAAAGCTTCTGCATGGCTAAAGAAAACATCATCAAAATAAAAAGGGAACTGACTGTATGGGAGAACATATTTGCCAATGATACATTGGACAAGGGTTTAATCTCCAAAATATATAAAGAACTCATTCAACTCAACACCAGGAAGACACACAATCCAATTAAAAAATGGGCAAAGGACCTCAATAGACACTTCTCCAAGGAGGACATATAGATGGTCCATAGATAATGAAAGAATGCTCAACATCATTAGCCCTCAGAGAGATGCAAATTAAAACCACAATGAGCTATCACTTCACACCTGCCAAAATGGCTATTATTAGTAAATCAATAGCAACAAGTGTTGGAGAGGATGTGGAGAAAACGGAACCCTAGTGCACTGCTGGTGGGAATGCAGACTGGTGCTGCCACTGTGGAAAAGAGTACGGAATTTCCTCAAAAAATTAAAAATGGAACTGCCTTCTGACCCAGAGATTCCACTGCTGGGATTATACCCTAAGAATCCCAAAACACCAGTTCTAAAGAATTTATGCACCCCTTGGTTCATGGCAGTGCTGTTTACAATAGCCAAGACTTGGAAACAGCCCAAGTGCCCATCAGTAGATGAATGGATTAAAAAACTGTGGTATATCTACACAATGGAACACCACGTGGCAGAAAAAAAGAAGGAATTCCTATCTTTTGCAACAGCATGGATGGAATTGGAGACTATTATGCTAAATGAAATAAGCCAGTTGGCGAAAAGACAAATTCCATATGATCTCACTTAGAAGAGGAATGTAATGAACAAAATTAACTAATGAGCAAAACAGAAACAGAAGCACAGAATCATGGAATAGACTGACAGCTTTAAGAGGGGAGGAGGGAGGTGGGGACCATTTGAAAGAAGGTGAAGGGGTCGAAGAACATATATGAAGGACCCATGGACATGGACAATGGTGTGGGGATCAATTATGGAAATGGGGGGGCAGGCTGGGTGGAGGGGAGCAAAAGGGGAAAAACTGGGACAACTAAAATAGCATAATCAAACATTAAGAAATAAAAAAATTTAAATTTTAAAAAAGAAAGGGGCTGGGGAAAAATAACTACAGTGGAGATACATGACAAACACTACCTCACCCTCTTGATCAAAATTAACATCATTACGTAATACTACTCTGCCATAAAAGGTGAAATATTGCCATCTGCGACAACATGGTCAGATCTTGAGGATATTATAAAGTGAAATAAGTCAGCCAGAAAAGGACAATAACTGTATGACTCCACTCACATGTGGAATATAAAACAAAAAAATAATACCAATGAACAAACAAAACAAACACACTCATAGATACAAACATCATAATGGTAGCTACCAGAGGGGGACGGGCAAACTTGATTAAGGGGGTCAAAATACATAGTAATGAATGGAAAGTAGATTTTTGGTGTGGGCATGAAATAAGAGTGTACAGATTCGGAACTATAATGCTGTACACCTAAAATTTATATAATGTTACTAACTAATTCTACCCTTAGTAAAAAGAAAAAAAAATTTTTTATTCTTTGGTCCTTTTCAATGAACATCTGAGCAAATAATGTAAACAGTATAACAACGTTAGCTCAATGTGTTTCTGAATACTTGTGTTACTGTTAATGCATAGTAAATTCTTTTTACTGTTAATAAAGGGAAGAATTAGCATTTAGTATTTCATAGTTCAGAACTTAAAAGGAAAGGATCTGGGGGACAAGTCTGCTCTATAATTTTTTAAAAAGATTAATATCATCAGTGGTAAGTCATGTGTCTTGATATGATATGAGATTACTCTGCTCTGGCCAAGTAGCTCGGTTCATTAGATCGTCATCCCAATACATCAAAGTTGAGGGTTCAATCCCTGGTCAGGGCACATACAAGACTTAACCAACAACTGCATAAAGAAGTGAAACAACAAATCGATGCTTCTTTCTCTCTATCTCCCCCTTCCTCTCTCAAATCAATAAATTAAAAAAAAAAAAAAGACGATGTACTTCGCTTCTGTGGTCTTCCTCCTCGAAATCCATAATCCCAGTCTAATCATGAGAAAAACATCAGACAAACATTTAGGAACATTCTACAAAAATAACTGACCGGTAGTCCTCAAATAACTGTTGACTTCACCAAAAACCAGGAAAAACTGAGAAACTGCGATGGACCAAAGCACACTAAGTAGACATGAAGATTAATGCCATGTGGTATCCTTGATGGGATCGGGGAAAAGGACATTGGGGAAAAACTAGTAAAATTTGAATAAACTGTGGAGCTCAGTTAATTGTAATGTACCAATGTTGGTTCCTTAGTTGTAATAAATGTACACAATAATGTAAGACGTTAACAAGGGAAACTGGGTGAGAAATAGATAGGGACCCACTGTATGATCTTAGAGCTTTTCTAAAACTATTCTAAAATGTTTATTTAAATTAAAAATATGGGGTTTTGAGGTAAACAGACTTTAGAAAATGCTGTTCTATTATGGAAGGGTGGTGAAGAGAAATATGACTGTTTAGTTCAACGCTTATGATATTGAAGCAAACCTTTCTTAGAATTAATTAGGCATTTAAAAAAGTTGTGAAGCCATTTTCTTTTAGAATTATTATTATTTTTATTCTCACCCGAGGACACTTTTTCATTGCTTTTAGAGAGAGGGGAAAGGAGAGAGGTAGAGAAACACCAATGCATGAGAGAAGCATCAACTGGTTGGCTCCTGTGCATGTCTGGATCGGGGATCACACCCGAAACCCAGGTATGTGCCCTGACCAGGAACTGAACCTAAAACCTTTCAGTTATGGAACAACACTCCAACCAATGAGACACAACACCCAGGGCTAGGATTATTTTTTTAAAAAGGCACATGCCGCCTTGTCTCTAAGCGCAACAATAGTTAATTCTGACTTTCTTCCAATAATTGTCAGAATATTGGTCTAATGAAATAGTTTCTAGCAGATCTATTTCAAACATAGCACAAAGCCTACTTTTTAATTTTATCAAATACTTTTAGCTTTGAACTAGTTGGCAACATTATAATAATCCTACATCCTTTGAAATCACATGGGCCATTTTCCAGTTTGGCAATTCTATCTCCACAAACTCAAAGGCTATCTGCAGAGGTTTAAAATATAAATCTGCTGGCCCTAGCTGGGTAGGTCACTTGGTTACAGTGTAGTCCTGATATGCCAACGTTGTGGGTTCGATTCCTGGGTCAGGGCACATACAAGAAGCAACCAAGGGATGCATAAATAAGTGCAACAAAAAACTGATGTCTCTCTCTCTAAAATCAATACAAATAAAAATTTTTTTTAATATTTAAAAAAACACATAAATTTGCTCATATTACCGAGCTATTTAAAATTATTTAACTTTTTTGCATGGCAAACAAATCCCAATCTGGTCTCTGCCTCCCCTTTCAATTATCACTCCTTTTCTCATTGCCTATGCTCACTCAATGACCATTTCTCATGTCAGGCTTCTACTTATCTTTCAAGTCTCAGCTTAGCAATTAACCCATGAAAAGATGCTCAGATTTAGTTATAACAAAGAAATCCTCCCACTCTTCAGACTGGAAAATATTAAAAAACAAATCTGATGATGCTCTGGGGTTTTTTTGTTGTTGTTGTTTATTTTCACCTGAGGAAAGCCAGTAATTTCACATTTGTTCATGCTGAGTTTGTCTAAAGGTTCATTTAGGGAAGCCCTCCGGGTCTTGGCTTCTGAATTTTTTTTTTCCTTTTAAGATTTTATTTATTTTTAGAGAGGGGAAGGGAAGGAGAGAGGGAGAGAAACAATGATGTGAGAAACATCCACGGGTTGCCTCTTGTATGCCCCCAGCCAAGGGCCTAGCCTGCAATCCATGCACGTACCCTGACCAGGATCAAACCAGCAACTCCTTCGGTCTGTGGGACGGTGCCCAAACCACTAAGCCGCACCAGTCATGGCTGAATATTTCTTAATAAAAAGTTCATAAGATCAAAAAGCATGTATATAGAAAATGGAGGCTTTATTACTAACTCATATTGTCTTTAACCACAGTGAACTACTTTTTTAGGCTATCTAGAATGTTAAGCTAAAGAGATCCATGAAACAAAAGTTCATGTTCTATAAGCAGAAGGCTTTTGTTCTGTTCCAAGTTGTTTTACCCCCTTCCTTCATGCCAGTTTCCCGAAGTGTGTATACCCTTATAAAAGTGCCCCAAATCCATTTGGAAAAGAGGCATTAATAAATCAAATTATCATAGATCCTAACAATTTAATGCTAGAATGCCTTTAACACACTCAAAGTCCGTACCTGAAAACTCCCAAGCAAGCAAATTTGATCATTTTTGAGGCATAGAATTATGTGACACAGTTCTAACCATCTACTTTTTCTTTAAATCGAACCAAATTGTGCATAATTTTTAAATCTTGTCTTCACAGATCCTAGTTCAGTCCTTGACCAACACTTACTTTCTCCGTAGTAGCCTTATATTGCCTGAAAACGATCGTCTTGCTTTTCTTATCCACAGCTGTTTCAACTGTTCCTTCAAACAGCATAGGTTTCCAAGTACCTCACCCACCAGATCACCTTTCTCTTGACAAACTCTATTAACAAATGGTTTCCTAATACCGTGTTTCCAAACTTGAGCATATTCCTGTTATTGGCATGCTTTCTAACCCAAACAAAGACCAATGGGACTATTCATTCCCTTGGATCAGACACTACCCAGAATGACCTCTAAAAAGGTTCGGTTTCTCAGAGGAGGTCCCCCAAGCCCCTCCGGCGTGTTTCAACAATTAGCCCCGAGTTCAGACTCCCACTGAGAGCCAGGGGAAAAAATGGCAACCGCTGCTCGGCTCAGGGAGCGCATAAAAACCTGCTCTGAAACTGCGAAACAAAGTTTCATTTGTTAAATCCCTGGGAGGAGGAAAAGGCTTTCCAGGGAGTAGGCGCCTCTGGGGCTGCGCAGGGGTACGGGGCTCCTCCCTACAGCCCGGTCTGGTGGGGTCCTCGGAGGCCACAGCTGTACACCCACTCCTTTCTCTCCGAACCTTTTCAACCTAGGCCCCCTCTTCCGCCCGCCAAACTACACCGGGATGAGGAGGCTCACCGTGAAACAGTCACTCCTCGCGCGGGGACACCTAAACGCGCACGGCGTCAGGCGCAGCCGGAAGTACGTCATAGCACCGCCCGCGGACAGTTGTGCGCTGCCGCAGAGACCCCTCTAGGAATTCGGGAGATCTCGGCATCTCGGTGTCTCGTGTACGCGAGAGATTGAGGCTCCTCCAGTGAGGGCGGAGTCGCAACCAACATCGACCAGCAAGGATCTTACCGCGCCGCCCCTTTTAGTTTTTTACTAAGGTCCGACGTGAAGGAAGCAGCTTTGGCCAGAAATGAGCAAATCGGGAGGTGTGAGGTCTGAAGACCGTGACATTCCACTTGAGAGAATCTGGAGCATTTGTTAGGTAGAAGGGAGGGGCAGAATGAGAGACAAAGCAGTCTTAAGTTTTAAATTATGTGAAGTGTTGTCATTTGAAAAGTAAGTTTATGTTATAGGACTTCAGAACTATAGGACCCTAGAAAAAGTACAAGGAAGGACGTTGTAAAGAAAGTTGCTCAAAAATGGCCACTTCTGCATCATCTTGTGTTGTTTTCAAGAAGTGGGAGAGCCCTGGGAATGGAAAAGACAGTTTAACAGAATGAATTTTTGGGGTTAGATGATCTTTAACACCTTCCTAGAGCTTGCCCCCAGACTCCTATTAGTTTTCCCCTTAATAGGGGGAAGGAAACTTTAAACTTTTTTTTTTTAGAGGGAAAGGGAGGGAGAAAGAGAGGGAGGGAAACATCAACATGAGAGAGAAACACGGGTGGGTTGCCTCTCGCATGCGTCCCAACTGGGGACTGGCCACAACCTAGGTGTATGCTCTGGGAATCAAACCCATGAACTTTTACTATGCGGCATCATGCTGAGCCACCTGGGCCACAGCAGCCAGGGCAAGGAGAAGGAAACCTTTTACAACACTCTTTTACCATTACCACCCCCTCTGCCCACCTCCCTTTAGTACTCACTATGGGCCAGGTACTGTGTTAAGTGCTTGGTTTCAGTTTTTTATTGCTGCATGAAACACTGCCCCCAAACTTAATGCGTCAACGTGATTACCGTTTCTCACATGATCTCACAAATCTATGGATTAGCTGGGTTGTTCTGCTTCCTGTGGTATCAGCTGAGGAGCCAAGATGGCTGGCAGTTGGTGTTGGCCCACAGACTGAAGTTCAGCAAATATGTTGGTCTTGGGCCTCCATGCTCTTCCATGTGAGTCTGTTGGCATGGCTGCTTGGGCTTTCTCTGCATGATGACTGGGTTCCCCAAGAGGAGCATTTTAAGAGGTCAAGGTAGAACTTGTAGGTGTGTAGGGCCCAGCCTTGGAAGTGATATAGCATCATTTTCACCACATTCTGTTGTTAAAAGGGCACTGGGCCAGATTCAAGTGGAAGAAAGACAGATTCCATCTCTTGGTCACACTGCAAAAGAGTATGTGGGATGGGAGATGTGACTATCTTTGGAAGCCATCTACTACACACGTTTATCTTCATCATATCAATCCTATGAAATATTATAATCCTGAGCTTACTCCTGTGAAATATTAAATCTCTATTTTATAGATCAGGAAACTTGGGCTCAGAAAAGAAAGTAACTTTTCCAGTGTCATACACTGATATGTGGGAGTCAAGATTGAAGCTTGGCTCTCTTTCTCCAGAGTCTATGCTTTTAAGCTCTATACTTCCTCTGCATAGGCTGGAGAAAGAATAAATGGTTAAAGGGAACAGAATCATTAGGACTGAGGGGGAAAACCAGGAAACCTGCATCTGTTCCATTAGCCACACGTGTTGATGTTTTAGTAGTTCTCTATCCAGCCACTTAGTCAAAGGATCTTCGATCTTTATTCAACCAGTGAGTTGTGATTCTGGGGCTCAAGGAATCCTTCCAATTCTGAGCAGAGGGACCTAGAGTCACATAATATTAGTGCCAAGAGAAGCCTTAAGGACCATCTGGTTAAACTTTTGTTTTTAGATAAAGAAACCAATGCATGGAGAAGTCAAACACAAGGTACACTATTTAGCTAATTAGCAGCAGAGCTTAGGGTAGGATCCAAATTTTCTAATTCAACCCTGTGTCTTTACTAGGTCTCAATAGATTTTTAAAGATACCATTAGAGGTATCAAGATGCTGTCCCTTCAAATCATAAGGTATTAAAACAAGTTAACTTAGGATGATCCATTATTTTCTTCCATTAATATAATCATGACCATATGACAAGACCACAACAGAACAAAGGAAAAGTTAGCCAGTATTCTGGTGACTGACTGTGATGTGTCACCGGCATTTCCTCTGCAGAACGGTTTTGATTTCCAGGGACCTGATACTCTTCCAATGAATTCATTAAAAAAACACCAAGAACCTACAACGCGTCAGGCATTGTGTTAAGGCACCAGGGAAAAATGAAAAATACATGCAGCTCTTGGCGGACATGTAATTAAGTAATTATAGATATGGTTAATAATAGAGCTGAGACCAATAACTGGTGATTGAATGAATGTGTCATCTTTGGGATCTACAGTCTAACCTCTTGTAACATGAAAAGTTCCTTTCTGCGACAGTCCTGTTTTTTTGTTTTTATCTTCACCTGAGGACACTTTTTCATTGACTTGAGAGAGAGAGAGAGAGAGAGAGAGAGAGAGAGAGAGAGAGAGAGAGAAACATCAATGCAAGAGGAACATCAATTGGTTGCTTCCTGTACACGCCCTGACCGGGGATCAAACCTGAAATCTAGGTATGTGCCCTGACTGGGAATCAAACCTACAACCTTTCAGTATAAGGTATGACGCTCCAACCAACCAAAGCCACACTGGCCAGGGCACTCTGTTTCTAACCACTTCCATCGCAGGGAGCTTACTACTTTAGAGGACGGTTCCTTCTTTCAGGAGAGTTCTAATTAGAAAAGTTCTTTAAATTAAAGCAAATATCTGCATTCCTATCATTTCAACTCATTGATCCTAGTCTTGATTAATCATTTTCTCTCTCAAAATGCATGTAGATGTTCTTCTTATCTCTTTAAATGATCACATACGATTGTCCCAAAGATCACCTGTAGCAGTTCCGTGATCATGTTTGAAAATTGCTTCTAAATCTTGGAATGTAAAATGTCTGAAGTGACCTTGGGCACTCTGAGGGTCCACAGTTCCTCTTTCTCATTTAAATGACCTCTAAACTCTCCCACTTTACTTTTGCTACATTACTCGGTTCTCTTATGTCTTGAAAAATTATTTGGCTTGAAAAAGAACAAGCATTCCTCCCCACTTTGTAGCAGAAATCTGGAAGGGGAAAAGCTACGAGTGGTTACTATAGGCCCTGGCTTTCTTCCTCCTTTTCCTGTAGGGTAGTCATAGCTCTCTCTAAAACCATAGCTTTCTGGATCTTCCTTTTGCCATTACCTATTTTTGCTGCCATCACTGTCCTTGGCCAGTAGAGGGTGATAAAACCTTGATTTCTTTTAGAACAAGGTTGGGCAAGCTTCTTGTCCATTACAGCTCAGAAAACTTTCCTGTTTTCTTTCTGGAAGGAGGAGTCCACACATACACCATGTTGGGAAGCTGCAAACGAAAAAATGAGAAAATGAAAATAGAAATGGAGTGGCGTAGTTAGACAACCCCGTGGCTTAGCACTGAAGCTCTGTTGCTAATGAGTGTTGTGAGATCTGGATATGTGACTTGACTATCTGAAAATGGTATAATATCTGCTCTGACAGCTTTAAAGTGTTTGGATCATGTGAGTGAACTACCTTTACAACTAGCTCTACCAATAGAAAGGGATTTTTAATGTTCAAAACTCCTGGTTATAATATTATTTCTGATCTACTCTTTGTTTTAATGTCGCCTCCCTCCCCGCCTCCCACAAAGGGACAGATGTAGCTCTATCTATCACAGATTCTTTTTTCCATCCTGTCCATTGTGGGGGTCAGGCCCCTACCTTCTCCTTAATAAGAGAGGGTAATTTCCTACTAAGAGTTTCACAAGAGTATGTTGCTGGCTTGTTCCCTGAGTTTGTGGAGGAACAACCACCAACCCCCACCCCTCCCCAATTTTCATAATCTCAGAGTACAAGGAGATTACAAAGGGTATTTGGCCTATCCCCCGGCGCCCGTGCAAGATCTCTTCCTGCTCAGGACCCCTGAGTGTCCCCTCCCCATAAATTCTCTGTGCTGTACTTTACATCCCTGTGGCTATATTGTAACTACCAATGTGTACTTCTCAATCCTTTCACCTTTTTCACCAGTCCCCCCACGCCCCTCCCCTCTGGCAACCCACCCCACCAAACCCGAACGAACTGCTGTAGCCACCTGCTCTGGCTGGCTCTGCAACAAGTTTCTTTCTAATCCCAGTGGATTCCACTGGGGTCACTCCTGGTTGTGCAACTTGTGCTCTGCACAACCCCAGGCACTGCCATTCATTTTCTTATCAGGGAGTCATCAGGGAGTTGCACAGTTATCTCAAATTGCCAGCAGAAGGCAGTCAAGTTTCCTGAGGAAGGGGAGCTTTTTTCTAATTTGCCCAAAATCCCGGTAGCAGCTAGGCAGAGCTGGCGTCACTTATGTCTTACTTATTGCTGTATCTCTTTCCTTTTATTATTCCTAACACCCAGCATATGGCCTTACGATAGTATTTGTTGAAAGGGATTTAGCTCTATTTCTTGGAGTCAAGCAGAACAAACTGAAATCCTCTTCTAAGATGACAGGCCAAGTTCCCAGTGAGGTTTCTCCTCATCAAACAAAACCCTGGTTGCACATGAGGTGGTTTTGCTTTTGCCACCATTCTGCAGTTAGACCGTCTCTTAAAATGTGGAATCCAGAACCAAATGCAGGGCACACAGTGACAGATAACCCTAGAGTCAGCCTGGTACCTCCTTTTGTTTAAGAATCTGGAGTGGAAGACAGCAAAGACTTGGAGGCAGTGGTGGTAACTACTGGCAAAGGGACATGAGTAGTTTGGGACAAGAAAGGCCTCCTAAATCTGTGCAGCAATTTTCACCATTCCAGGGTAAATTTGATTCCTCAGAGGACTGCAATTGCAAAAGGAATTGTGTCAGCTGGAGGAAGATTGGGGCAAGGGAAAGAATTAAGCAAGGACTGGGGCAATTTGAAAGAATCAGAGAGGCCATGTGAAATCTGTCCATAACATCTGGGACTAAAAAGGGCCCAGTGTCTAGGTCCTCAATTTTCACAAATATCAGATTTCAAGGTTACATGTTTTAGGGACCAATGGAATAGAGTATGAGGCCGCCTGTTTCACCTTTAAAAATGGAGACTTCAGTGAGGGGTAAATGAATACTCAGAAGAAAAGAGCTAGAGGCGGCCCATGGAGGAAATAATAACATTTTGGGATACTTATGGTAGGCACTGTTGTAGTAATGGCTTATTTAATGCTTATAATAACTCTATGCCCAGTTTGCAGATGAGGAAACTAAGACACAGCAAGTAAGTGGTAGATAAAGTATTCATTCTGGCTTCGTACACAGGTGATGAATGAAGGTGGGAGAATTGAGTTCATAAAGAACAAGGGACAATGAAGTAGTGGAAAAAACTTGGCTGATGGAGTCAGGCACACCTGGTTTTAAAATCTAGCTCTGCCACCTAATGGGTAGGCCACTTCCATCCATCTTTTGCAGAGCTGATATGTGGATGAGAGAAAATTCATGGTTATTATTCATGAGTGAAGGAAGAGAGGAGTTGAAGGGCAGAGTAATATGAAATGACAGGGTTTCAAGGAAATGGCCAAATACTATAGAAATGTAAGGAAGAACGAAGATGAGGAAAAAATGCTGTCAAGAACATTGGTGACCATTTGAGTGGTTAAGACATCAGTTACAGAGGCTTGCAAAGGGAGGATATCAACAATGAAGACATGAAAACAGTGGTTATGGTCCAACTTGTAATTTGGTAGCTAAAAGGGGCAAGGTCAAACAAAAGATATTTAAAATTTGGTTTTGCTCCCAAAAGCTAGTTTTGTGCTCACTTAAATATAGAACAGATTGTTGAGGGGTGAAGGAGGAGACTGGAGGCACCAGAGTGAGGCCACATCCCTTGGCAGGCTGCTAGGAAAGGGGCACCAGGGAGTAGGAAGAACCGGAAAATGAAGTATACATCTGATGGCCTGAGGCCCTTGGGAAAGAATAGAGAGTATCTGCTGAGAAAGGGCAAGGTGAGGCTGTGGTAGGCATGACCGTTTGGGGAGCAGCAGAAACCCAGACTGTGAATCCAAGACTAAGGCAGGGAATGATTGTCTAGCAGGGGCAAGGGTAAGAATGAAGGTGGCCATGTCTGAGTATTTTCTTCCTGAGCTTTCTGTGACCGCGGCTCAGGAATGGAGGAAATGGAGGAAACCAGTCCAGAGCTTGAGCTGGACTGAACAGAGTGAAAGGCTAAAAGCAGCTCTTGGTAGGTGTGAATCCTGACCATTATGACTCCTGGGACTCTCTGCCCTGGGGGTACTGTAAGGCTCTGGTCCTCTCAATACCCAGAACTTTAAGCTTGGGACCAGAATCTCTTACAGGGCCCCTTGTCCACAGCAGTGACTACATTCAATAATATAACCAGATTTCACTCTGGCTAGGTGGCTTGGTTGGTTGCAGTGTCATCCCATTCACCAAAAGTTTGTGGGTTCGATCCCCATCGGGGTGCATGTGAGGCAACTGATCAATGTCTCTCTCTATCCCTTTCTCTCTCTAAAATCAATAAGCATATCCTTGGGTGAGGATTTTAAAAAATACTGTTTTTCTTCCCTGTTCTGTCCACCCAGTCCCTTTGTTCTCTGGAATCATCTTTTAAAATAAATCACCTGCACACAAGTCCTCACCACAGGTGCTGCTCTCTGGAGGACGCAGGCTAAGACAGACAGGATAGGGTGGAGTTCACCTGAACCAGGATTTGGTTGTGAAGCTACCTGCATAAAAATAGTTTATTCACATGTGCCACTTTTTACTTACTTAAAATAATCACTTGAGTTTGTTTCAATATGTCATGCAATAACAAAACAAGATTATTAGATTAGAGTTCAGTTTAAAAGTCTAAACCAGTGATTTTCAACCTTTTCATCTCATGGTACACATAAACCAATGACTAAAATTCTGCGACCCACCAAAAATTTTTTTTGCTGACCTGACAAAAAATAGGTATAATTTTGATTCATTTGCCCCAATGGCTATTGTCATTTAAAAAAAATTGACAATGTAAGGGAAAAGAGGTCAGTGTCCCGACTAGTCAGGTATTGCATGTTTTAAAAATTCTTGCCGCACGCCACTGAAAATCGCTGGTCTAAACTATCAAATTACATGCCAAACTCACCATTAGGATGTTCCATTTTTCAAGATATGAATTAGTCAAAGATTATTTTAATGGTTCCCTCTTATAAGAAAATTGGGTGATCGTTAAAAAGCTTCTTTATGGCTTTTCATCCTGTTACCCTTTCCAAGAACCTACGTAGTTAAAGCTCTAAGGTGGTGTTTCATAGGGAGTTCTTGTGAAAGTACTTAAAACATGTTCATTTGTATTGTTTGTAGGTCGCAGTTCCAGTTTTTAACTTTTAAATTAATTTTTACTCCAAACGTGCATTTATGCAACCAATGACAACAAAAAACAAAACAACCCCCACATTGTCACCTAGAGATAATTTATTGTTTTACCATGACCCGGAAGAGAAATGACAAAGAGTTTATTACGAATCCCCACAATATCCTTTCCTTACTTCACTACACTAAATTGTCAGGTACCACCAGCCTCCTAAATGGACCATTGACTACAAATGTGTATACATTTTACTTTGCTGCCATTTCTCATGATTGCAACTTCAGTAAATTAAGGTTTAAAGTTATTTTCAGTGGAGTTCCCTAACTTAAAAAAAAAACAACCACCTTTCTCCTAAGATTGCATTATTTACTGAAAGAAATCTTTCTAGAAATATTAATGAGGATTTTAAAAGAACAAATTTGTTTTTAAAATAATTTATTGATCTACCAAGCATTTGGACTCTTCAAAGAGTAGGCCAGGTTTTAACAGCAATAACTTAATTCTGCAGGTATACAAAAACAGGTGTCTTCTTTTTGTCTATAATTTATTCTAAACTGAAAAACCAAGAACTGACAAAACAGGAAAGGTTTGTTCCATCCAAGACAGTGTTTGTTCTTGTTTTAAACAATGTCTGACTTAGCTCTCTATATAGATTTAGGCGTATCATTTTGAGCTGGTTGTAATCTATATTTAACTAAAAGTTAATAAAAATACATGTTCATTTTAAAATAATTGATTTTGCTTGCATATCCCACCCCCTACCCCTGAACTCGTATTTTAGAACAAGATTTTCCTACATACTTATTATCCACTTCTTCCCACCCCGCCACCCTCATATGACTTCCAGTAAGAACCTCTGCTACTTGCAGAAGTACCTCTAACATGCTCTGTTCTTCCCAGAGCAGACTAAAACCTTAAACTGTTTAACTAGCTGAGGTGAGGGGGAAGGCAAGCAAGCACTGACCTCAACACATTCCCACAGTTCTCTTTTCTCCTTCCACCAGGCTGCCTCATTACTCTTCCTTAGCTTGCAGTGCAAGGCTGTTAAAACCCTTCTCTCCACTCTCCTTCCCAACACACCCAACCTTGTCAGGAGACTAAACAATAGCAGCTGCCCAGTTCCTTCTCTGGACCAAAGGAATTTAAAACCCAAATCTGAAACTGGAATTAAATCTAAGTTTGAAAACCACCTTTCACTCAGATCTCATTCTATATATCTTAAAACACTCATCCTCACTGCTTAATGAGTGCTTTCTGAAGGGAGGAGAAAATTTAATTTTAAGACCAATTAACATTGCTGATTACTGTATAATTTGAAGTGAGACATGATTTAGTAAATGGAGATGAGAATCTTAAGAAGTTTTAAAAATTTGTTAAAAGAACAGACCATTGTTTAGAAGTCAACTTAATGTCCACTCTTTACCTTCCGCTGTTTTAGAAGAAAACCATGAGGTTGGTGCTATCCACTATTAAACAGAACCAGACAATATGGAACTAAGTTCTTATGTTAAGACAATCTGTATTAAGAGATGTCCAAAGTACTTCCCAAACTTTTGTTTGACCTGCAGAACTGGAGATGGCTTATCTCCCTATAACTTCAAGTTTGTTTTACAAAGCTTTGAAAACAGGTAATTTTTCAGATATAATAAAAAATTAATTTGAATAGCAAAATAAGTAACTACTTTTAAATGTACAGTAGTGTGTCCATTCTAAAAGTGAAACCTAAATCTATGTTAGGAAAACTTTTCAAATAATGCTTTTTATTAAATTCTCCAGTAGTTGAAATAAAAAGTCTACTCTAACTTTTACGAAAAGACCTACTTATACCACTTAGTTTCCTTTTCTCTGATTCTACATTTCACTTTGCAATCTGTAGACCTTCAAGTGGTTTCCCAGTGGAGAACCCCAGCTCATTTTTGAGAAGTTGCTCAGAGTGGGACACACAAAAATATGGCTCCTCTGGGAAGTATGGCTGTTACTGTTTGACTGTATTTTAATAGTTACTCCAGTTCATACAATGTATCTTCCATGAGGATGGTGGGATGAACCTGGTTAGCTTTAGGTGAGTATGTTAGTATGACGAGACTCTGGAATAAAAGATAATCAGGTCTAGGATAAAAATTCAGGAAAAATTATTTCACAGCTATGAATCGTCACAAGCCCTCTCTCCTAATAACCATAAACCAGGCAGAGTGGGAGCAGGGAAGGTATATAGCACAGCCAACAGTAATACCGCAAAACACTTATCAGAAAAACTTCCTGGAATGCCACGAACTGGAGGCATCTGTGTATATTCCAGGAAAGAGCCCATCTTGGTGTTTTCCTATCCCAAATTTTCTAGGCATAAACATTCAAGAATTACCGGGGGAAGGACTATGGTTTATAGAATCCAGTCAACTTAAGTGGTCCCATTGGTCTTTCCCTACCAGCAATTCACGGAGAAGATCCTCTTACTCCCCGACAAGCTCATACAACCCATTCTCTTTGCTTAAAATGGTGACCTGACAGCTAAGAGGTCAACATCCTGGTTTGAAAACTCCCAGGAAGCTGCAGATGTTTATAGGAATTATTCCATTTGAGTGCCCCAGTAACTTGTCCCTCTTAACCCATCTACTAACCTTCTCTTCTGATTTGATAAGCACCAAACTATGAGTTTTTTTCCTCATATCCCCCCCTTCTCAGTTCTGTGAACTGATTTTTTTGTCTACAATCACATCAACTTCTTTACTACTCACTCCAAAACTTTGCTCTTAAGTGATGTGTTCTGTCAAATAGATTAAAATAAAATACATTATCTGTTTACAGAGAGTATACAGAATAGCAACAGAGGCTAGAGGTACAAAACACAGACACTGACATTAAGGTCATACAAAATATATATAGAAGTACCCAACATTGACAATTTTTGTAAGAAGTTGTACATTTTGCTATTTCCCCACATTTTTTTCTTCTGTGGATCCTCTGGAGTTGATTGAGTGTCCTTTGCAGTGTTTCTGAAATTCATTACCATTGGAACATACTGACGGAATTCATTTTCTGTCCAAAGCAACAAGTGCTATACATGAAAGGTTTCCTCACATTTATTAATAAAGTTTATTTACAGTGTAAGCTTTCTGATGCTAAGGGCTGAGATGTGATTAAAGGCTTTGCCACATTATCACATTCAAGAGGTTCCCTTCTGGAATGAATTTTCTGATGTACATAAGATGTGAACTGTCTCACATAACAAAGATATCAACCTCTCTGTACATATTTAGCATAGTTTCAATTTTATGCCTTTAATAAAATACTAAGTGCCTTACACATTAAGATGCCTCATAGATCTCTGTTTCTCAGGCCTTTGCCTTGCCTGCCAGGCCAGAGTAGAAACAAATATCCCACAGCTTGAAGAACTTTACTTCTCCTCCTGGCAAGGTTAAGGTATTGTTTTAAAAAGACCTTCAAAAATTTCCATTAGGTCAACTAACATGCTACTGGTTAACTATAGAGTAAACTGTTAACAGACTTTAGCCAGTCAAGAACTTCTGAATGACTATCCTGAGCACTAATTAGATGTTGTAAGCCTTTTTGACCATGACCCAATTATATTTTGCATTGAGCAGCTCATAAAAGCAATGTAAATCAACAACTGTAGCCTGGTTTTTTCAGAAAACATATCTTCAAGTAGCTGCTTCAAGGAGTGCATCCTGCTGAAGATCTGAAGCAACCGCAGTGGCTACCCCACAAAATATGATGCCCCAGAAAAATGGGAATTAAATGTGGGGACACAGGTTATATTTAACTTTCATTAAAAAAAAAGGTGGGGATGCTGAATTACATCAGCATGTAGTTCTGGCGCAAAAAAAAAAAAAAAAAAAGCCAATGTGGAACCAACCAAAGTTCTTTCCCTCTTAAGAACAGTCAGTATTTTGATCAGTGCGTGGAGTTAAAGCAGCTCACTGCTTTCGGTTGCTTCCCAGCAGCAAAAGTCTTTTCTCAAAAGCACCAGAGGTTTTCCATGCAACCATCACTGTGACTTTGAAGAAAATCCTAAAAGCATTTCTTCTACCTTCACTTTAACTTTAAAATGTTACTTAGGTATACTCTTCTGGAGCATCTTTTCTATTTTTCTTAAATTGAATGGATAGAAATATTCTGGTCACCAGCTGACTTCTTTGAAGTTTTCCCAGGAAACAGATGAAACTGCTTAGAAACTATAGGGAAGCTGTGGTTGTTCCAAGTAATGGAGGTGAAAGAATGACTGCTGTGCAGTTTTAGTATGGTATGGAGCTGAGGCCACAGCTACCCCCACCTCACTGGCTCCCCATAAAGACATGCTATCTCACGGGCTTGAGTTGTTGGTTAGCAAACAAAATGATGAGTTTTAGCTGTTTCTTGATGGAAAATTTCAGTCTCTATGTGGGGTTCTTCTGTTATGGGGATAGTCTTCAGATGCGTTCTAATTCTGTGTCTAAGTACCTGCAGGGCTGTCCACAATCACTTGCATGCTCTCATGAACAGAGTCATCTCTACCCAAATCCCATATGACTTCTTCTGTAGCCCCCGATATGGAGGTCTCTTGTATGTGTATCTGAAAATTCTGTCATTAGGTTCCAGACAGCCAAATGCATCCTCCTGCACAGATGACAAAAAAGATCAAAATTTTATAACCTCACCTCAGTCTTCAGTGATGAGGAGAAAAGACATTGTGTAGTATGACTTTGATACAACCAACCACATCTTAGCAAGTTGGTGAACTTCTCAGAGCAACTAACATGTTTAGTAACGGCCAGCTAATGTCAAATGCTTTTGTGAAATTTTTGGAAAGTGTGGGGAAAAAATGCTCCCTACATTTTCCTTTTTCTGAAAAGCAACGAAAATTACATTGTCTGAACTGTATCAATTCAAGTTACAAATGATTCAAAAGTTGTCCAAATCATCACATTGTTCAGGAGCTGACTGAACAAAATTCTGGCTAATATTTTTCTATAGAAAGATGTGAAAAAATGGCCTTAGTCGGTTTTCATATTTTTCTTAAGATGATGACAATGCAGTCATTTCTGACATTCCATGGTATTTACTCACTGATCCATGTTTAGAAAGAGTCTATGCAGGTGGCCGGTGCCTTTCTTTTATAAGTAGGACAAGAATAACCTAAGACCCTGGAGCTTTAGCACGCCTCAGGCTCTGAACGTCCTCTTCAAAAGCTGGGCCAGGCTACCATATTTCAGGTACTCATGATTCACAGGGCTTCAGAAGTGCAAAAGTCCTGTTAGAAGTCAGGCATAATGAGTGCCTCTTATGTTTCAGCACTGTGTCAAGTGCTGTCAGGGATATAAACATATCCCTTATCGATCAAAGCATCTCTTTTAGGGGGTAATAAAAACTTTCATACATGAAACAATAAAGGATTAAAAGACAGCATATAATCAAGTGCTAACGTGGAGAAATGGCATTTCAGAGTATGACTAGTGCTTTAGGGATTTCTTCCAGAAGGCAGAGAAATGTTTTGAATCATTGTTGCCATTTCAGTAGAATTTATGTCAGCGATGAGGATAAAACCATCTACATTTGTGGCAGTCCTTTAGGCCGGACTGCAGACTGGTGCACACACCCTCTTTCAGGAAGAGATAGAAATCTTTGGTTTGATACTGATCAGCACAGTCCTAGATTTCTATAGCTTTGGTAGGCTACCAGTGATCATACATATAACTTATCGTATATATAACTAGTTTGAGCAGCATGTCCCAATGTAGTTTCTGTTTTAATTGTCTCTTTTTGAGAGATAAGATACAGCGAGATGTTGACCAACAAGGGCTCGTTTGCAACAAGTAGCTTTTAACCACGGTATCATTTTTATAGAGCCAATCTCAATCTTTCAATTCTATATCGTGGTTGC
Organism: Mormoops blainvillei; assembly: GCA_004026545.1. Classification (NCBI taxonomy): domain Eukaryota; kingdom Metazoa; phylum Chordata; class Mammalia; order Chiroptera; family Mormoopidae; genus Mormoops; species Mormoops blainvillei. Next base: position 56,241 of record PVJD01003724.1, on the reverse strand, counting down.
TGAGAGTAAAACAGTGCCTCAAAGGTATCCTCATTACCGAAAAGCTTGACATTTTACAGTGTGTGCTTTTATCTCATATGGAAATATCGTGTGGCTTATCCATATGACTAGCTTTTCCCTACAGGGGCTGTATGGAAGAATATGCCTACAGACTATGCAAAGGCAGACCACTCCTAATCTAACTATAAGGATCCTTAGGTGTGATTTTTAAAAAAATCTGTTGAGGATATCTTTTTCCCTTCCATGAGCACACATCTCTGAAATAATTTTAGAAACAAAAGGGGGAAATGGCTTGTTGACAAATTCTCACTTTACACACAACTTTTCAGGAATGCTCCAAATGCATCAAGGGATGCTGGGCTGTACTCAGAGGCTCGCTCTCTGGTATGGATTCTGTGATGCAGAGTGAGGGTAGAGCTCCGGGTGAAGGCCTTGCCGCACTTAGTGCACTTATAGGGCTTTTCTCGGGTATGAATTCGCCGATGCAAAATAAGGTATGAGTTTCGGTTGAAAGCTTTTCCACATTCACTACATTCATAGGGTTTCTCCCCCGTGTGGATTCTCTGGTGTTTTGTAAGGTCTGAGCTCTGGCTGAAGGCTTTCCCACACTCATTACATTCATAAGGTTTCTCTCCAGAGTGGATTCGCTGATGCAGAATGAGATTTGAACTGTGACTGAAGGCTTTGCCACACTCATTACATTCATGAGGTTTCTCCCCTGTGTGGATTCTCTGATGCAAGACAAGGTTTGAGTTCAGGCTGAAGGCTTTCCCACACTCACTACATTCATAGGGCTTTTCTCCAGTGTGGATGATTTTATGGCGAATAAGGCTTGAACTCCTCGTGAAGCATTTACCACATTCATCACATCTATGAGACTTTGTTCCTGCTGGAACTTCTTCAGGGGTGTTAAAGTTTGAACTCAAACTGAAGCTTCTTCCCAATCCTTTTCCCTTCTCCCTGGGACCTCTCTCTCCTGTGGTCGATTTTTTTTCCTTAACCATAGCGGGCCCTGAATCTTTCTTTTCTTTTCCGGTTTTCTCCTCAGTATTCCTTTGCTGCCTTTCTGTTGCTCTGCCCTGCTGTTCGCGTTTTTCTCCAAAATCTTTCTGGGTTCTTCCTCTTGTCTCCCCACGTGATGCTGATTCTTCTGCGATTTCAGCCTTGGAGGTTGACTGCTCATTCTCATTCCTGCTTTCAGAACCTGACACAATAAATAGAAAATGCAAATAGCACCTTTTTCTTCTGAGTCTATAGGTTAATAGACTGACACTGTTTTCTAGGAAGTTCTTACATGCCTGCAAAACGGTCTCACAATATTAATCAGAGATAAAATAGGAGAAAATTAAGATTAAAAAAAAGTAAACAGGGAATGGAGTTGGGAAACGATAGGGCAGGGAGAGTGCAAAGGGCCACAGAAGGAGTGCGGAAGAGGACAGGCATGAACAGGCCTACTGGGGAACAGGCAGAGGAAACAGAACCAGTTAAGGGGGAAAGGGATGAGGAATTAAGGAACAAAAGGGGGAACAATTCACAGTTCTATTATTTGGCTACCTGATAATTAATGTGAAGAAAGAAATATACATTAAAAAAAACAAAACACGTTCTGTTTCTAATATAGGAATTTGAGCTTAAAAAGAGAACGGACAGGTCTTTCCTAGAAAATGGTAAGTGATATTAGTAGAAATAAAAGAATATCATTAGTAAGGGAAAAGTAAAAACTCCTCTATTCTGTGAAATTTTTTATCAACAAGGAGATGGTTAATGGGCAAAACAAGGAGCTCTGAACCTGGCGGGTTACGTGGGCCTTCAGACATAGGAAAAAACTGCTCTACACCACGGAGAGCAGCACAGAGCTGACAACGCTCAAGTAATAGAAACAAGAGTGAAGAAGTTGGTTGGGGCATTAGTAAACATAATTAAAACCTTCACCAAAAGACAACTGAGAATAACTGAGAATAGAAAAGAAAATGAAAACAATTCCAGATATCTCTGGAGATTTAATCATATTAAAACACTGGAACGTTTTTACTGTAGACTGCTATATTCACTTTGTTTTAAGGTGAGATTAAAAATTGTTCAATAAACATACATTATTTAATATATGTTTATATATGCGTAGGGGAAAAAAACCCAAATATCCCAACTCTATTCTTTATTTGGTCTTAAGAAACTTGTCCGAGAGGGTCCATATTATCCCAGACAGGCCCTTGAATGCATGCAACTCCTGAGGGAGATGAGTAATATTTAACCCTTGACTTTAGTGATGAAATTGCCATAAATACTAAACCAATTGTAATGAAGAAGAAATTGGTCTACTTCTTCTGAATTCTAAGCCAAGGTGCTTTGGCTATATGGATAGTTCCCAGATTGAACCCACTTTTTAAAAAAAAAGTTATCTTGGAATAGGTAATACCCATTGGATCAGTTCTTTGGCTTAATATTCGACTAATCCAAAGAGCAAGTAAGTACCAAGTAATCATAAATCCCAGTTATCCCTATGGTTCAAAGCAAAATTTGAGGTTTCTTTAGTAACATCCTTTCTTTATAAAGTTTCCCTTCATTTACTCTCCCGCTGTCTTTCCCAGGCAGACGCCTCACTGTGGACTTCCCTATGACAGGATTTATTTGAGAGCTCCTTTGCAGTATTGTCTCTCAGGGGATGAGACCTAGCAGAGACAAATGGGGATGTTTGTCAGCTGTGTCTCTTTGTCTTATCTGGTTGATGCTTCTTAGAACTTCTTTGTTCTTACTATATACCCAGGAACCAGAGCTCTTCAAAGATTACTATTAGGTTTGGAAACTGGGTATCGTAATCACAAGGGAGGTACAGGTGCAAGTTCATAGAATTATGCAAAGCTGTCATAGAGCAGTGCCCACAGGATGAAAGAAGACAGAAAAAACCCATAGAAGGATACTTGCTTGGTAGGTTTGGGAACATGGTCCCAGGTTAGGGGCAGAACCAATGATCAATTCTCACTTGCCCCTCTACGCTAGAAAATACAGATACTCCCCCAACAGAGGCACCTAAATTGTAACCCATGGGGAGTTGAACAGAATTCTCCAAGATAACAGAGTGGTGGAAAAGGTGAGGACTGAGACTACAAGAGTATTTCTGATTTCAAACAGTAAAAACTACCTAGAGGTGGTTTAAAAAAAAACAAAAAAATCTGTCCTGGCTGATGTGGCTTGGTGGATTGAGTGCCCGCCTGCAAACTGAAAGGTCACAAGTTCAGCTCCTGGTCAGAGCACATGCCTGGATTGAGGGCCAGGTCCCCAGCTGCGGGCATGCAAGATGCAACCGAGCAATGCACATTGGTGTTTCTCTCCGTCTCTTTCTCCCTTTCTTCCTCTCTCTCTAAAAATAAATAAATAAAATCTTAAAAAAAAAATCCACTTGTAACCAAGGAGTCACAGTACCAGGCTTTCAGACTTAAATGAACACAAATGTTCTCATTCTTTATTTGGTCTAAAGAAAGGGGCTCAGTAGTCTCTAAATCCTTGTTAACACTCAATTGAGCACTTCAGAGACCTACAACTAACAAAAAGAGGCAAAACAATCTTATCAGACAATGATCCTACATCAGTCTTACCCTGGGAAAACACGTTCCCATAATTTTCCTGCCTGTTGTCCCTATTGAGATTCCTCCGAGCCAGGTTCTGACATCCCCATTCCTCCAGGATAAGGGACACGGCCATGTCCTCGATCTTCACCATCGCCTGAAATAATGAGATCCCCACACTTAGTTCCTCCGAAGCTCAGGGACAAACCCACTGCCCAAACCTGGGAGTTAAGGACAGAGGTGATTACAAATCTACAGGGTGATGGGAAAGAAAAGATAACCATGCGGATTGAGGGGTGGGTGGGTGGGGCTACTCTGTGGGCAGGGACATCAAGAGTTGAGTGTCCTGGGTGGAGATGGTTAAAAGACCTCCAGGAGGAAAGGCAGATATGAGGGACTCAGGAGGGCAGAGGGGCCCACCGCTCACCTGTGAATCTGCTGTGAATAGTGCAGATGCCATCGCCTGGTCTCTGGGACCCTCCTCGTGATGAGAGGCAGGAACGTGGGTGGCAGGAAGAGCTGAGGGAGAAGGAAGAACTGTGAGTAAAACTAGCTCTGCTTTTGGCCTCCCCTCTAAGAATAGCCCAGGATCACTCTTTTTCCTGCATCAGACTGTTTAATGTTCAACTACAGAATAGGTAACTACAGAGAATTAAAAAAGAAAAAGTATGACCTCTGCTTCCCAAAATTTCTACTCTTAGGCAGGACAAGGAGTCATGTAAAAGGATCCTTAAAAATCACCTGGTCCCATCCCTACGTTTTAAAGGATAGGTAACTGAGGCCCTGAAGGGTAAATAACTTGTCTAAAGTCATACAATTAAGAATGGTAGAGTCAGATCTAGAACCCAGGCTCCTATTCTCAGCTGTAGAAGTAGGTAATATTCAGCCCATGATTCAAGCCTGGCTCAAAATTTAATTTTCTCCAGTCCAAGGAACAAGTAATAGGACATCAGAATCCCATTTAGGCCCTGGCCAGGAAGCTCAGTTGGTTAGAGCACTATCCCAATACGCCAAAGTTGCGGGTTTGATCCCCAGTCAGGGCACATACAAGACTCAACCAGTGAACACATAAATAAGTGGAACAACAAATCGATGTTTCTCTCTCTCCCCAACTCTCTCTAAAATCAATAAATATAAATTTTTTAAAAAAAATCCCATTTGTAAAAAAATGCAACATAGTTTTCAAAATCTTTAGTAGTCATATCTTGAAACAAAAGTAGGAAGAGGGTCTTCCTACTTCTGGGTAAGCTTTGTCATTTTTTGTCCCTCTACTTTTCTCCCTCACATATCCAGTTTTTTGATGAAATGTATATACATGGTCCAAATGTTAATGAGACACTTATAAGTGTATAAAGGCATATGACACTCATCTAATAAAATATATCTATAATGTATTATATAATCACACTAACTGCAATGGTAAAAAACAATTAGAAAAATTTTAAACTGTGAAACTAAAATCCTCCCTTGCCAAGCAATATTAGAGAAATGAATTTGAAACTGAATTACTAAACTTGTAACTATTTCACAGTACAATAATAAAATAAGCTAAAGCAAAATGTACAAAAAGATTAAGTACCTAGCACTTTTAACCTTCTAGGAGTTAGGAAACGCTCTAGAAGTTGTATAGCACAAAGAGGAAATTGAGAATAAATGCATACACTTCAATTCATTAAAATACTATTTACTAAGTAATGAATGTATACCAGGTTCTCTAAAACTGTTATTCTGGTAACCGGAAGCTCTAATCTGGCACTTAAAACCATGAATACTCTCTTCAATTTCCTGACTTCACCCCTTGTGGAGTGTGGAGATCTTATATACCCTAGGTCATAATCAGGACTGTGCGGACAGTGGTGGGTTAAACATCACAAGTGCACTGATTTATACAGATTTCTCCAGCATATGAATTAAACTGATTTTCATTTATATGACCCTGAAATAATGCTTTTCCTCATGTTCCTCCACCAGAAACAAAATTTTTCCATCCTTTCCCATTGTTTGAAGATTTTGAAAGTAACCTAGAAAAAGAGTGATGTTATATAACATTTTCATGTATTTTAAATAAAATAAATTTTGAAATTGATAATTTATGAGATACTATAGTGTTTCAAAACCCAGGCTGAAAGTATATTATCTCTTCCCAGCACTTTCCTGTAAAAACAAAAAATCTGTCAGACATCTAGAATGCAAACAATTCAATAAACAATGTAATATACATCCAAGCTCATTATGCACATTTCATTTACTTACTTAGTAACATTATTTAACTCCTGAGATTGGTCTGTAAATTCTATTTCCCCTAATATTTAGTAATGACGATAATGTATAATGATAAAAACAAGCATGCTTCTTTATCATAGGCACTTGGCAACACAGAGAGGACACCCATCCTGAATAGCTTGCTGTTTTTCCCCACAACAAACCTTGCTTCTTACCCCGTGATTGTAAGAGGCGGGGTTTCCGAGATGAATGCTTGAAATGGGACTGGGTGGCCTCATGATGAAGGTCAAAGCTTGAGGATTCCTGTATAGGATCCAGAGGCACCATCCCCCTTGCAAGCATCTCAGGTCCATGAACTTGACCTGGGACCTGAGGACAAACAGGTTGGGCCTGTGAGTATGTCACTTTTTAATGAGGACTTTAAACAAACAGAAAAGAACAACAGTATACTAGGATGCAGGAGAGAGGAGGCCTGAATACTACTTAATTTCCAAGCAAAGCAGAGAGAATAGCCACTATAGACTACTAATAACTAGCTTATATTAGTAGTAGCTTATATATTAGTTTATTTTCTATATATATTATATATATATAATATACCTAACATTACGAAAGTTCTGTCCAGAAGGTATTCTGCCATGTGATATGAAAAAGACATTTACTGAAGAAGATACAAAATATAAGGAACATTGCACACAGGACAATGATGCCTCAGTTGCCTTCAAAGTAGGCACCTTGGGACCTCACACAGCTCTCCCAAGTGCCATCAGCTGCCCCATTGTATTTTCCTGAATCTCATTGATGGTCTGAAATCTCTTCCCTTTCAAAGGTGATTTTAGTATTGGGAAAAGCCAGAAGTTGCAGGGTGCCAAATCTGGGCTCTAGTGGGGCTGAGTCACCTGGGTGATTTGATCTTTCACCAAAAAACTGCACAAGGCATGATGCATGAGCGGGTGTGTTGTCATGGTGAAGCTGCCATCACCAGTTGCCCATAGTTGTGGCTTCTGAATTGCTCTAATAGTTTCCGTGGAGGAATGTTCAAGTTTAACGCAAAATTTGATACAGATTTGTCGCTCTACTCACGCAGTCATTTTGAATGCAATGGCCACACAGTACACATACTCAATGACATCTACCACCCCCACTGACTAGTAAAGTTCTCATTGTTCACGCATGTCATTCTTAGTCCACTCTACTCAGCTGCCAGGTTACATCAATGTAGTGAAAACTGTTCTCGCTATATTACAATGGCTGGACTTTTTCCGGACACACCTTGTATATGCATATATAACATGTATGAACAGATATAGCTATTAATATATTATATAAGTAGTAGCTTAAATATTAATGCTTATATTATGAATACTAGTCTAGCACTAAGACTACTAATACTAGTTTTAAATCAGTAACTTTCTCTTTGCTCCAGTTTCAAAGTCTGCATGCTGCTCACACTTAAGTTTCACCCTCACCTGCTGTCCTGATAAATCAAGCTCTAAATCTTCCAGAAGGGTCACGGCCTCCTCCCCACTATCAGGACGGTATTCCTGCAGCCAGACTTGAAGCTCCTTGGGCAGGATGGAAAGGAACTGCTCCAGCACCAGCAGCTCTAGGATCTGCTCTTTGGTGTTTATCTCTGGTCGCAGCCACTGGTGACAAAGTTCCTTCAGTCGACTCAGAGCCTCTCGAGGCCCAAAAGTGTTCTGATAACAGAAGTGCCTGAAACGTTGGCGGAAGATCTCTGGGTCAGGAGGAGGAGTCTCCTGCAGGCTGGAATCCTGCCCCCACATGTGGTCTTCCTCATCTTCCTCTTCTACCTTCACTATTACGATACCATCCTTCTCCTGGGCAGCCTGGGGGGACAGACCAGTGGCTTCCCTTGATTCAGCAGTCATCATTCAGGATCAGGGAACTGACTTGATCCAAATAGGGTCTGGGCTTTCCTTTCTGTCCTACGAGGTGTTTCTGATATCTGTTTCTGTATTCCTGAAGTATTAAAAAGAGTTATTATTACCTTTATGAAAAGTGACCTGTGCTGCCAACACTTCATACAAGGCTATACTTCAAAGCATGAAGAATGCCTCTGAATTATAAAGGGGAAAAAACCCTCCAGAACCACACTGTTTTCACTGTCACTTTATACATTAAGGTTTGCCTCTAATGGGCAAATTCCACCCTCTGTGTGTTTGTCTGATTCTGGGTACCTTACCTCCAGGAGGACAGCAGGTTATGACATCATACCGTTATAGTGCTTAACCCAGTGAGAGCTGAATGTTAGCAGGGTGTGGGCAAAGAGATTTCAAGCAGTACACAAACAATATTATTTCATTCCACAACAACCCTAGAGGTAGGCACAAATGATAGCACCCCTTTAGAGATTATATGACTGAGGCTTAATTTAGGTAATTTGCTCAGCAGTTGATGGCTACCTACCTAGTGGAGTCAACATTCATACCACATATGAAGCCCTTGAATTGCTAATCTACTATCTAGCTATTTCTGTTATTTTTATGTGGTCAGTCTAAAGGCAAGAGTGGGAGCCGCTTCTCCCTCCACACAGAAGGCTGCCAAGGTGCCTTCATTCATGTGTTCACTTTAGGGTACTGTCATGTTTCCTGATTTATCTGAGACCAGTTTGTGGAATAATGGATTATTTTATGTAACTTAAAAGAGATGAACATGGAGAAGACTTCTGGTCAAGATGGCAGTGTAGGCAGACATGGCTCACCTCTTTGCACAACCACATCAAAATTACAGCTAAAATATAGAACCACCATCACTCAGAACCATCAGAAATCAAGTTGGATGGAAGTCTGACAACTATGGAATTAAAGAAACCACATCCATCCAGACTGGTAGGAGGGGCACAGATGTGGAACACGCTGTTCTCAAACCCACATGTTGTAGATAAAAAGTTGGGAGACATATCCGGGGTGAGGAGTCCCAGCCCCACACCAGGGCCCCCAGCCTAGGACTCCAGTACCAGGAAGATAAGTCCTCACAACTTTTGGCTGCAAAAGCCAGCAGGGATTGAGTCAGTGGAAGTAAATGCTGGAGCCTCAAGCATTTCCTCTTAAAGAGCCCACACATGAACTCACCTACTCAGACTCACTCCCTCTGAGTTCCAGCACTGGGGTAGCAGCTTAAAAGGCACCAATGGCATAATGGGAGAGACTGAAGTGTCTGGCATCAAGGCGAACAGAGGCCATTGTCCCTTTTCTAAACCCTCCCCCGAGAGAGCCAGAAAGCTGGTGCCAAATCTGAGACTCCATCAACCTGGCTAACACAGTTTGACTGGTCTTGGAAATCCCTAGATACTCTGCCCCATCTAAATTATGGGCTCAACAGGCATATGAATGGCTGGTCTTGGCTCGTTCTGCAAACTTTCCTAAAACTTCTCAAAACAAGCAAAAGCTGGCCTCAGTGTGCCCCAGGCTTGCAATAGCAGCAGCCAGCCTAGATTCGCAGCTTGGCTTCGCCTGGGAATCTCCAAGCCCAGAACAACTAGCAGCCATCTCAGGTTGCTTTACAGCTTAGGCAGGGTGGCTCCAGGCAAAACACAGGTGAGGGCTGACCTTGGCCTGCACCACCCAGGAAACTCCAAGGCCAGTGCACCCAGTGGACAGATACAGACCACACTGGAGCACCACCTCCCTGCTCCTGCACAGCCGATCCTCCACAGAGAGCATGGATTGGTGGTAAGTGGTCACAGCCAATCCTTCTAGCTGACTGGCCTGGGTAAATCCCTCCCATTGACCTGAGAACCGCAACAAAGGCTCAACTACAAGAGGAGAGGGTACTCAGCCTACACAAACGGTGCAACTTGAGTACCCAGCTTGGTTGATAGGGTAGGCTGTGCCATTGGACCCTATAGGACACCTACTTCATTAGGCCATAGTACCAAGACACAGAGTCAAAGCATCTCTAACTAATACACAGAAACAAGTACAGGGAGGATGCCAAAACAAGGAGACAAAAAATATGGCCCAAATGGAAGAACAGATCAAAACTCCAGAAAAAGAGCTAAATGAAATGGAGATAAGCAATCTCTCTGATATAGAGTTCAAAACACTGGTTTTAAGGATGCTCGAGGAGCTTAGTGAGGACCTCAATAGCATAAAGAAGATCTAGTCAGAAATGAAGGATACACTAATTGAAATAAAGAACAATTTACAGGGAAACAACAGTAGAATGGGTGAAGGTGAGAATCAAATCAATGATGCAGAACATAAGGAAGCAAAAAACAACCAATCAGAACAAGAAAAAAGAATCCAAACAATGAGGGTAGTATAAGCGGACTCTGGGACAACTTCAAGAAGTCCAATATTTGCATCATAGGGGTGCCAGGAGAAGAGAAAGAGCAAGAAACTGGAAATCTATCTGAAAAAATAGTGAAAGAAAACTTCTGTAATTTGGTGATGGAAATAGACATGCAAGTCCAGGAAACACAGAGAGTCCCAGACAAGATGAATGAAAAGAGCCCCACTCTAAGACACATCATAATCAAAATGCCAAAAATTAGAAATAAAGAGAGAATCTTAAAAGCAGCAAGAAAAAGAAGTTACCTACAGGGGAGTTCCCATTAGACTCAGCTGATTTCTCTAAAGAAACTTTGCAGGCTAGATGAGATTGACAAGAAATATTCAAAGTCATGAAAGGCAGGGACCTACAGCCAAGATTGCTCTACAAAGCAAAGATATCATTTAGAATCAAAGGGCAGATAAAGAGCTTCCCAGACAAGAAAAAACTAAAGGAGTTCATCATCACCAAACCATTATATGAAATGTTAAAGGGACTTATTTAAGAAAAAGAAGGTAAAAACTAGGAACAATAAAATGGCAAAAATATGTATCTATCAACAATTGACTATAAAAAACAAACTAAGCAAACAAGAACAGAGACAGATTCATGGATATGGAGTGTTTTGATGGTTGCCAAGCGGAGGGGGGCTTAGGGGAATGGGTGAAGAGGTGAGGGGAATAAGAAGTACAAATAGGTAGTTACAGAATAGCCATGGGGATGTAAAGTACAGTATAGGAAATGGAGTAGCCAAAGAACTTATACGCATGACCCATGGACATGAACAATGGTGTGGGGATTGCCTGAGGAGTGGGGGGTGCTGTGTGGAGGGGGTCAAAGGGGCAAAAATCAGTACAACTATTATAGCATAATCAATAAAATATAATTTAAAATTTAATAAATAAACGTGAAGGAGGTATTAAAAAAAGAGACGAGCATGGGGACTTACGGAGTGGGTGAAATGGGTGAAGGGGTCAAAGGGTACAAAGTTTTGTTTATAAATTAAATAAGTCCTGGGGATGTAATATACAGCATGGAGACTACAGTTAGTAATACTGTATTGCATATCTGAGACTACAGTTAGTAATACTGTATTGCTGAGAGTAGATCTTAAAAATTCTTATCGCAAGAAAAATTGTCTTTCACTATGGTGACATGTTAACTAGACTTATTGTGGTGGTCACTTCACAATATATACAAATATTGAATCATTATGTTACACATCTGAAACTAGTATGTTATATGTCAATTATATCTTAAAAAAGGGGCTTTAGAGATTCTTACAGAGAAACTATGATTACAGGAAATACTAATGACACAAATACACATGAACAAGAAAATGGCACAACTGAAGTTTGTGTCCAGAGCAAGGTTTTACTCAGTCAGGTTAGGAAGTAAAAAACCAAAGTCAATCTAAATCAAATGAGGAGTCAAACAGTGAGAAAGTAAGCGCTTTAAAAAAAAGGGTGCAAGGAAATAACTATTATAACAGATGTATGCTGCCACACATACATCGTTATGTAATTTTAACTGCCAAAAATGACTAATTATCCTTATTATCTACACATTTTAAAAACTTCAAAATATTTTCTAATCTGTTTAAAAATCTCCCAGATGAGGAATTTTAGTGGGTTTTAAGCCTGTTTGTTAAAGATAGTAAAAATCTTTTGATCAGTTTGTAAGAACAGATAATTGATTTAAGGTCATGGAAAATGGAAAGGTACTAGCTAAACTTCAACAACAGAAATTTAGCATGGTTGTTCAGTGAATACTGAAGTCAATAATGTGTATCATCCATCTGACTTGACAAATCTTTGTGAAGCTCCTTTCCCACCTTTATAACCATCAAAATTAAGCATCAAATTCAAATTTCAGAGACCGAGCATCCAATTACTGTATCACAAACTAGCATTTTTAATTACATGGGTCTCACGAAAAAATTATTAGTAATTTTGGTGGCAAAGGGATCGTGAACATTTAAAGCACAAAGGTTATTTTTAAATAGCACAATTTAATGTATTTTTATTTTATTATACTAAATATAACCGTACATGTATGTAATTTTTAGCTTTTAATTGATGGGAATGTGTGGCCATAAAAGTTTGGAGATGACTGATTTAATCGCAAAGAATATGATTTTAATATGAGATCAGGGGATCAGTTTTTCTGTCTCATTATTTTGTTCTTAATAAAAACAGAAATCCTTATTAAACTAGTAGTTTATAATAACAATAAAGGACATTACATTAAAAAAGACTTTCTACTTAAATGTAAAGGAAATGGGGTAATTAAGTCATTTCTACAACGACATCAAACTGGTAAAAAGTCCTATTGCAGATCATACTCTAGCCCTTCCTTTTGATTCCTTCAGACCTGCTCTGTACCCCACCCTCCTTGCTGAGGTTAAATATTTTGTTTTTCAACCTCAGAGCAGCTATATCTCTCACAATTATTTTCTACTACTCTGATTCAAGCTCCACATCTCCTGCTTAGTCTGGTGCCACCACCCCATATAGTTCCTCTAGCTTCAATTTCTCCGTTTCAACATGTTAGGACCAACACAGCATTGCCAAAATATGCTTCTGGTCATTCCCTCCCTCCCCTCAATTACTGTTATAGAATCCTCGATATCGATTAATTTAACATTCAAACAATACACCACACTCTACTTTTCCATTCTCATCTCCTACTACTTTTTAGTAGTGATCCCCTACACTTCAGCCTATGTGGCCCCTTAATGTTCTTTAATGGTCAGATTTTCACTCACTTTTCAAGATGTATATAATGTTCCTGACATTCCAAATTACTTAAGATTATCTTCCTCCTTTGAACACCCTTACTACTTTCTTTGTCCCTAAATTAAGGCACTTAGATTCTCCTTGTATTATCACTATTTGGGTTGCAGTTCCTATCTCCACCTCCCAACTAAATTTTAAGCCCCTCAAAAACAGGGACTGTAGTATTATTTGTACTTATCTCCTAGAGTACCTGGCAGTTTAACTCTGTTAGGCTGAATAGATATACTGCTCAAACTATTACAGCTCCCCCTGCCATCTTCCTATTGTCTTTAGTGTCCATTAGTGATCAGGTATTCTACTAATAATATCTCAATCACTCAGGCTCAGAACCTAACCTTTCTTGACTCCTCTCTTCTTACAAGCCTTCAGTTTCCAAGCACCAGGGAGAAGCAATTTATTGTTCATACTTATTTTTGTTCGATCTAGTTCCATGAAGTCCAGCTTCATTTCCCTGCCTTCATTTCCTCCCCTCATTCCCTCACTCTCCTACCTTGTTTTCAGATTATTTTTCCTAAAACTCCATAGCCTTGCAGTCAACAACCTGCAGTGCCTGGTTGTCCCCTTAAGGTTCATTTCCCAACAATTTCTCCCCCCTCAGCATGAATCTTTTCTGTTCAGCAAAATGAGTTTATTCAGCATTCCCTAAATATACCTTGCATTTTGATTGCCATCCTCTCCTCACATCATACTCAATGACTACTTACCCTTTAGAATTAAGCTAAAATGCCACTTGTCCCTTATTGCTGTTCAATTCAAGAAGCCACTAGTAGGCATAATAGTAAGAGCCTATGTTTATTGAGAGCTGTCTTTCTATATACCAGGTATTATTTTAAGCATTTCACACAACAATCTTAGGAGGCAGGTACAATTATCGTCTCGCTTTACAATGATAAAACTAAGGTTTACTGATGTTAAATAACATACCCAAGGTCACACAGCAATTAAATGGTAGAGCCTGGATTTCAAATTAGGTCTGTGGGACTCTTCAGTTCAAGCCCTAATCATATCAAACTCACTCTGTCCCAATATGTGGGATAAGGAAGGGCTTCTGTACACACACAGATTCTAAGAGGAAGGCCTATAATGGATGACCACTCAGGAATGGGGCTCCGCTGACATCCACTGTTCTCACTAGAGAGCTCTGCAACTAAGGAGACACAGTAGAAAATGCAAGTGGGAATTATCTATTGTAAAATCGACCAGGTAGGGCATTCAAACAGGGTGATGAGCAGAATTAGTGCAGTAACTAGGCTAGCATCAGAAATCTTTTTTCATGAAAATTCTATCCTGTGTTAGCTGTATTGAGGAGAATGAAGGAATGGAATCTTGATTTGTGCCCACACCTAGGCCAGGGTTTTAAGAGTAGGACAGTCTTTGGGTCAGTGGAACTTAACAGGAAAAGACTCTGAAGAGGAAGTGAGACTTAAAGAGACGGGCATGAGGGCATGGGCACATTCCCTCTTCCCCCAATTTCAAAAGTCCCTGCCCCTGCCCCACCTCCCCATTTCTTTACTCCTACTCTGGGCTAGAGAAAAGTCACAACAGCAGTGGAAGGGCTGGGTTTTATTTTAGTTCTCCCAGATAATGTGAGCACACAGCTTTTTCCCTAATTCTAAACTCCTGGCCCTAACAGTCTGTACCTATGTGCTATAAAGTTCTTATGCTGTTTCTTCTTCTGTAATTTTTCATGCCTACTCTCCTCAATTGGACTATTGTTAAGGGTATGCTTCTTTGCACCTACTGGACCACTTAACACGATTCCTTGCAAGCATTAGTTTTTTAAAAAAATACTTGATGATGTTAACTATTTTGCCCATTCACACAGCATTCAATACTGTCCTCAAATTGGTTACTTCAAAGAGTTTCATGAAGCTGCTCTACCACTTACCAGCAGATGATTTTAAGCAAATTAATCTCTCTATATGCATGTTTCCTCACCTGTATAGTGGAAATAAAAAACAGTAATTGCCTCATAGAGTTGTTGTGAGGATTAAATAAGTTAACACATACAAAGCACTTAAGTGTCTGGCATTTAGTAGCCATTAGAGAAACATTTTAATTTTAATTATTTAATTAAAAAAAATAAACTTTAAGAGGCATAACTTGTACCTACCAATTTTCAGCCTACTTAAAAGATAAAGCAATAGGAGAAATCTGTCATAGTGAAAGCAGCACAGGTTGGAACACTTGAATTCTAGTGTCTCAAAAATAAGTCACACATCCCTGAGTTACCAAAGGGGACCAAAAGAAGCCTGGAATTATCTCCTGGAGGGCGGGCCCCTTGTAGTAGAGGCTTCCCCTGCTAGGTGAGTGTTCTAGGAACCCATTTGTATCAGTGCACCAGCTGGGGTTGTGAGAGGCTGCATCGGTTTCAGTGAATTTTTTTTGAAGACTCTTTCAAGGCATGTGCCCATTTCATGACGGGTGATTTACGAGCGTACCTGCCCACAGTGCACAGTGTGTTCAACAGTGTTTGACCAAAAATGACAGGACCCCTCATGCCCCACCATCCCTACTGACCTAATCTCACCCAGAGTGGCTCTGTTTCCCCAATGAAAAAAGTCCTCGAAGGGAAACAGTTTGCTAATGTAGAAGAGGTGAAAAAAAAACGGCAGAAGCACTAAAACATATCAAAAGTGATGAGTTCAAAAACTGTTCTGAGCAGTTGGAAAAAAGTCTCAATACATGTATTGCATCAAAAGGAGAGTATTTTTAAGGTGTGAAGTATAAACATGTAAGAATAAATACACAATTTTTAATAAATAAATTCTGGGTATTTTTGGGTGGGGGGTCCTCCCTTGTATTTAACCTCTCTGGCACTCAGTATCCTTATCTGTCAAATTGGGGGAAGGGAGGAACTGGGAGAAGAATACTACCTCTGGGGTCCCTCCGAGCTGAAAAACATTCTGACATTCTATCCTAATGAGATAAGATTACCCCCAGCAACCAGTTCTCACCAAGGATAAATACAAACTATTTTCTTACAAACAGGGCTTGGAGTTACAAGCTCACTTTATTCCAAAGGCTATTTTCTAAACAGACCATTATTTTTTCCAGGGTGTAGTCCTCAAAGTTTAAACAAACCGCCCCCTCCCATTTTTGAACGGAGCTATAAACTGTTCTAAAATATTTTAAAAAGGTGCCTTTAAAAAACAGCAGCTACACAAAGAATATTAATACTACCTCAGAAAGAAACATTAAAACTTAACATTGCATATTTAGATTTAATATAAAGTTAGAAAAAATTTAAATACTTAGATCAAGTGGAGAATAAGCAAAATACTATGGCATTAATTAGTTAACTTCTCTGTTTGTATTTTAAGATTGGTGGAGCCCTGGTTGGTGTGGCTCAGTGGATTGAGCGCCAGCCTACCAACCAAAAGGTCACCGGTTCAATTCCCAGTCAGGGTACATGCCTGGGTTGCAGACCAGGCCTCAGTTGGGTGCGTGTGAGAGGCAACTAATCGATGTATATCTCACATATGGATTTTTCTCCCCCTCTCTTTCTCTCTCCGTTCCCCTCTCTCTAAAAATAAAAATCTTAAAAAAAAAAAAAAGATTGGTGGAAACTGCCTGAAATAATGAACAAGAATATTGCACAGTAATTCAGAGGCAATACAACCTGGAGAAACATTCTGGGGCAAATTATCCTTATGGTTCCCTATATAATAAAGCTATTCATTTGGCCAACATATATAGTAACAAGTGCTGTTTTGATCGGGTTACAATGAATTCTCCACAATTCAATTTAACACGTATTTATTGACCATCTCCAAATCCACAGAGCACTGGCCTGTACAATAAATGCTTTCTTTGGTCCTAGGCCATGTAACAGCCACTCTCTATAATGAAAGTATCTTATTGTGTACTGGAGGAACTGTCAGGAGGGGAGGGGGCACTGTCAGGGTAAACCGTAGCTGAATTTTCAGTTATTCAATACACTGACTAAATTGAATTTCAAAATTGGAAGGGCCTTTTAAGAAAGACTAGTTAATATTATTAATGACAAAACTGACAGTTGGCAAAATGTCTTGTTTTATCCAAGGTCACTCAGGGAAACAGCCCCCAAATGACACAGTGCGATTTCCACAAACTCTCTTCATTCTCACCCACGACAGGTCAAGCAGAGTAGCTACCCAGGACCGAAAAAAATCCACCTTATCTTCCTGACAGATTAGGTGGATTTCTAAAGCCTTCAAAATATTTCATAAAGCAGAAAGAGAGTGGGATGTATATAATCTCTACTAGATCTGAATCACTTCTTGATCCACTCTAAGCTTCAACTACTCTTTAATCCCCGTTCAGGGGTGGGGTGGAGTGAGGAGAAGCAGTGATCTGGAAATACGTATGCTGCGCTTCAAAACGTGCCCATTTCTCGGCCTTCCATATTTTCACCTCAAGCTCCTGAAGGACCCCGGAAAAAAAAATCTCACTGGAATCAAGGCAAATGGCGACAAAAGGAAAGCAGAAAAATCAGAGACTGGGGTCGTGGGCTCGCTCGCGACCCTGTTCTCAGGCACGTCAAAGGACGATGTCAACACGGTGGGCGAGGGGCCCGGAAAGGGCAGACGCCTTCTCCCCAGTCCCCGAGCACCCCTGGCCACTAGACCCTCGCCCCCTCCCCGCCTGGACCCGAGGGTGGGCTGGGGAGAGAGACCTCTCCCAAGGGGACAGCACTTCCTACCGCCGAACCTAGAGAGCGGACAGGCACTCTCTTTACATTCCAGCCTGGATGCATGAAGGGGACCCCGGAGCCTCAGCTACAAAGCCCACCCTCACACACACCCCTCCTGCGGCCCCGCCCGCCCTCCACAGAGGCCGGTCCAAGTCTCACCGTGAGCCCCGGGAGCGGCCTTGGGGCGCTGGGAGAGAAAGGGGAGCTGACTCTGGGGCTCAGGCCGGCCGAAGGGCGCTGCACAAGCACCTAGGCCCTGCCGACGCCTCGACACAGACACAATGAGTCACAAAGGGCGGAAGTGTGTCAGCATCTCGCCTTCCGGGACTGTGCTGCGCTTCCGGGTCCTATCTAGGAGCGCGGGAGGATTTTGCTACTCGGTCTCCGAACTGCTGCACTGGGCGCCACTTCTCGGGTGGGCGATCAAACCTCCGGCTTTGAGTTTCCTGTCGCCAGCTTGTGCGCACCGAGTTAGTGCGCGGGGTTCAAACTTTATGAAATACAGACTGTTCAGCTCAGGCAGCAATTCATGTGAAAAATCGGTTTCTCTGCTCTTCCATCTCGGGTAGTCCTTGTAATAATTATAGTTATTACCAAACAATAATATTTAGTAATTGTATGTCTTTGTCAGAGGAACAGAAACAAGGGTGTTGACAGAAGAAGATCAAAGTGAAACCAGAGGTGGCTGGTTTCACAAAACTGCCTTAGTAGTTTCTCTTGGGCCCTGGACATGTCTGCCAATGGAGTGGGTGGTATTTTCAAATACTCGGGGGCTGGACCAAGGACGTCTTTCCATAACCAAGATAGTTATAAGGTTGTGTTTTGCTTATGTGGTATATGCTATTATAGCAGTTTAAAAGGACTAGTAATAGACACTTCATAGTAATAGTAATAGACACTTTTACCTTCAAGGTGCTTTTACAACCTACAATTATGACCTTCACCTTTACCTGGCAAGTAAGTTGCACCACCTTATGTGCAAGGGTGACCACGGCCTTTATTGGTTGTGACTTTGTTCTGGTTCCAAGACCAGTTCAGTTCATGGAGAGACTGGTGGCATGACTAAAATTGCTTGGGGGAGATTATTTAAAAAAACAAAAACAAAAACAAAAAAGCCCTTGAAAACTAAAAAGCAATTATAGTATCATTAAATGAAAATTGAAAAATGGGGAAAAATAACCATCTGTAACCCCTCCACCCTAACCCAAATATGATGGCTTTAATTTCTCCCTTTCCTGCTTTCATATATATGTTATATATTTTTAATTTATTATTTTAAACACAGTTCAAAACTATAGTTGTATTGAATAGGTAACTGGTATGTTTGAAGTACCTACCACATTCATGCTGTAATGATCACTTTTTGGACCACAGCTGGCTGGATTCAGTTTGGGCACCTGATGAAAGCATTGTTTACATATATGCTGACCTTTGGAACTATAGAGGTGGCCTGACTTGAGAGCTCTGACTAATGGAACAATAGAACTCCTTTCTTGGGGATCTATTAAATGTGAGGCAAACAGAAAACATGGGGCAAGCAGAAATCAGTAAGCAGAAGCCATTAGGTGATAGAAGCCACGAAACCATGCATGTTATGAGTAAGCAGATGCTTGAGAGAACAACAAAGTGACCTATAGAAACAAAGACAGGTGTACCATATGGCGGAGCAGAGCTCACTGAAGAAGCCCAGCCATCTAGTACTGAGGGCCCACAGCGTAGCGGAGGTGACAGCCTGAATAACCTTCAGGCCTCAAACAGTGTTTATTCTCTGCATTGCTTGACTTTGCTGCAGATGTCATTATACCCTGTCTCCATGCATGTCCTTAGAATAAACCCCTAGCCAGCAAAAGAGTCTAACTTTTGCCTCCTGGAAAAGCCCAATGTGATTGATGTGAAATTCATACATACTACTTAATAACACAATATTGTATCGTTAACATTTAAAGTTTTGCTACACAGAATGGGTAATTATTTTAATAGCCATATAGTATTCCACTGATCAGCTGTACCATTGGTTATTTAATAATTCTTCTATTTCTAGATATGTAGAATACTTCCAAAGTTTGGCTAGTTTACAAAATATTTAAATGAAGAAATTTGTGCAAATGCCTTTTGGCTTATTTAATTAGAACAGATACTGATAAGTGAGTTAACAGGTGAACTTTACAGGAACAGGAACTTTACAGGAACAGGAACTTTACTGTCTTCTCTTGGTCCCCTGGCTTGGAAGGCCCTTTTCTTCACTTTTGGACCTCGGAAAGGTCCATAACACAAGACAGTTGTGCACAATAGATTTAATCCTAGGTTTCTGAATCAATGAGGAAGATTATAATAGTGAAGACTGGCATCAACCACAAAATGAATATTCGACATTTTTTGTAGGTCTCTCAGCCAGCAGATTTATCCCTGGCCAGCTCTCTGATGCTTAGCCCCACAGCTCCCCGCCTCCCCACCCTCAAGCCCTTTGCTTCGTCCAGATCCTCCTTACATCTTTTTTTCTAGGATCCTAACAATCACTCAGAGCTATTATCCTATTGAGCGTTAATTTCTCTTTATGTATCTCAGTTTGCCTCACCCCACCCCCCAAGTGCACATGGGCCAGGCAGCCAATGGATGGGATCAATTTGTTACCTGGCTGTGAAGTGGGTCTGTGGGTGCCCACCCATCTGTCGAACACTTGCCCTGGCTGAGGGCGGAAGTCATTCTTCAGACTATTGTTACCAGCTGGGGTGTGAACTCAGAATTACCAGATAGGCTCATTTCTGCAAGGAGGAAAGAGAAATAGGATTTTTAGATGAAATTTCTCCATTTTTAAATGGTACTCAGCAAACAAGGGGCACACTTGCACAGGGCACATGCACACATACACACCCTCTGAGTTGGGAGCAGACAGGTTTGCAGGTAGGTGGTGTGTGCCACCTCTTGTCTTGTCTTGGCCCCCTGGCCAAGGGGTCTCCCTTTTCCTAAACAAGCTCCCTCAGGGGGTTTGCCTAAACAAAGAGCCATCTGCCTGTGAAGTGAATGCTGACCCTCCTCAATAGTATGGAAGCACAGTTGCAATTCCTTCCCTTTCAAAAAATAGACTTTTTTTTTTTACATTACATGAGGAAATTGTACAGTCTGGAGGTGGGCCCACTAGACCCTCAATGAGGACATTGATGGATATGGCTTGTTGTTTTTAATTCTTGGCATCACCACCTTAAACCAGAACCAAACTTCCCAGTTCTTTGTGGCCCTCAATGCCATGGGGAGTGTGATGACCGTGCACAAATTCCCCAGGAGTCTGTGAGCTGCCCACTGGTCCTGCTTGCAGGAAGGCCAGTGCTCCAAGGCAAGGTGGATGGCTGGACCAGGAAGAGGCCACAGGAGGCTCCCCTGGCGTTTGAGCAAGGAGACCTCAGGCAGGTCCAAGTCGACCATTTCTGAATTGTGTAATCTTCCATAGATACTTCCTGTCTCTCAACTGTAGCAGGCCACTAAAACATGAGCAGAATAATATTGCAGTCCCCCTTCTACCAACCAGGACAAGGTAAGTATTGGACACCTGAAAAAGTGTCTGATAAGTGCTACTCAAATATTGATTTATACTGCACTAATGTTGCTTCAGTGAAAGGCTTCGAGAAGCACCTGTTAGGTGTGTGTGATGAGGCGAGGAGTGGAGACAGGTTGGTGGATAACACAGAAACCTTTCTTTTTCCCAAATATATGGAAAACATTTCCCAGAAACCATAAGGAGTTAAGAAACTCAGCTTGGATGGCAAAAATACATGAGCCACGATTTTTATTTTTCTGCTATGCCTTGTGGCTGCACACGGAAGGTAGCACAGACTGGGTTTTAAATCTTTGCTGGAATGCTAACTTCCTGTGTGAATCTGGGCAAGTTAGTTAACCTCCCTGAGCCTTTGTTCCTGTTATGGGTTGACTTGTGTTCTCCAAAAATGATGTGTTGGAACCCTAAACCCCAGTACCTCAGAATGTGATCGTATTTGGGGTTAAGGTTTCTACAGAGGTAATCAAGTTAAGTTAGGGGTGGCCCCAAATCCAGTATGGCTGGTGTTCTTATAACAAGAGGAAATTTTTACACACACAAGCACAGAAGGAAGACAAGGTGAAGAGACACATGGAGAAGTTGGGCATCTAAAAGCCACAGAGCCCACAGAAAGAACCAACCCCACCAATATGTTGATCTTGAACTTCTAGCTTCCTGAACTATAAGTAAATTTCTGATGTTTTTCAGCGTGTGGCACTTTGTTACTGCAGCCCTAACACATACAGTTCTTCAGTTCCAAACTGGGGGCAGTGCTACCCATCAGAGAGTGATTGTGTTAACATGGGCATAGACAGTGAGGAGGTGCCACCTTCGTTCTGACCTGAATCCACCTTGGGAGTTCAGACATGTCTGGGCCTTCTGAACTGGAGGAATGTGTCCTCCTCAGGTTTATTTGCACAAAGGTCTGAGAAACCTTCTGAGACATTGCTCACCATGTGAGAAGCTGGCAGATAAGCCTTGGGACCAAGCTTTAGTCATCACAGGGGACCACGCTTCCGAGAGTGGCGTGATGCTGCTGCCTCACAGATTTTCCCCCTGAGCTGGCTCACTGTGGCTGCCTGTTTTAGTCTCACAGCCCTTAGGGCACATATGTGTAAGTAGATCAAGCAGATTCACTGAGTGCTGGCTGCTGTCATCACATTGTGATTGGACTGCCAGCCAACTTTTCCCTCTGGAAGATTCCTAAAGGGTAATTTCTAAAAGCCTTTCACCTGGGGCTATTTAGTTTCCGCATTCATTTCCTATCACTGCTGTAACAATGGCAGATTGTGTGGTTTAAATCATCCAAATTTATTTTCTTACAATTCTAAAGGTCAGAAGTCCAAAATTAGGTCTTAAGGGACTAAAATCAAGTTGTCAACAGCACTGCATTCCTTCCGGAGGTTCTAGGGAGAATCCATTTCCTGTCTTCTCCACCTTCTCCAGGCCGCTAGCATTCCTTGGCTTGTGGCCCCTGCTTCCCATCTCTGTTCATGAAGCTGAGGAGATGTGTGCTCTGCCTTTGGAAGTGAATCTAACGGTATGGATGGATAATAGCCATCATGGGGGGAAAGCTGGCAAGGAGAGAAAAGCATGTTAGGGGCAAAGAGGTGGTACATAGTTCCTGCTTCCTGTACTGCTAGGTGACACGTCTGTCCTTTTCAGTTATGTGAACTAATATATTGTTGTTTTTGCCTAAGCTTATTTTAGCTCAATTTCTATCACTTACAACCCAAAGTTCCAATTCAAATAATCCAGAAATGGGAACCAAGAACATGGTAATTTTAGATTAAAACCCCGTTAAAACGAGTTTTTAAAAAGAAAAACTATCTCTTATAAAATTAAAAGACAAGTGAGAACAATTGCAACACACATAACAGTTGCTTTTGGCTGCTGCCCCTCGTGGTCCTAAGATGGCTACCCATCATCTCCTCCTCATACCATATCTAGAGGATGTAAAAGGAACTGGGTTGTCTTCTGTCTTGTGTCCTCTTTTAAGAGCAAGGAAAATTACTCATTACTCTCTGCCCCCACTCCCAGTAGATTTTCACATCTTCTCAGCTAGAAGAGCATCGCATATTAATACCAGTGACCAGTTGAACATAGAGGTTGGAATTACCATAACTGGCTAAGACTTATGAAGATTTGCTACCTGGGATATGGTACCTGTAAGCTGTATGAACAGTGCCGACCTAAACAAAATCAGGGCTCTATCAGTGGGGTTAAAAATAGGACAGCTGAAGTCCTAGGGGTATAGGGGCAGAGATTTGAGTAGGCTAACCAACAGGTTCTGTCGCACTAGACAAGAAACTTAAATATCTATGACACTTCTCTGAGATAGAGCCTATTCTATGGGATGGCCCAAGAGGCTGGTGAACTCCTCTTAAACTTCACCATTTACCAGGCATAGTGTACTTATTCGAAGCATAAAAAGTAGAGTCAAATGGAGCTGAGTTCATCTCAACTCCACTACCAACTAGTTATGTGTTTGAA
This sequence comes from Mormoops blainvillei, assembly GCA_004026545.1. Taxonomy (NCBI): domain Eukaryota; kingdom Metazoa; phylum Chordata; class Mammalia; order Chiroptera; family Mormoopidae; genus Mormoops; species Mormoops blainvillei. Next base: position 32,664 of record PVJD01003724.1, on the reverse strand, counting down.
AGCTTTCTAATAACCTCTCTAAGCCTTAAGTTCCTTCATCTGTAAAATTATGATAATCACTAATCGATAATGATTGATACTGATGATTATTATACTAACCTCATAAAGAGTTTTTGAGAGTTAAATGATGTAATGCATATAAAGTGCATAGGAAAATGATTGACACACGGTAAATATTCAATGCACGTTACCTATTATTGTTACTGTTATTCTTATCATCGTAATTTGAAGAGGAAATAATAGAGCTTACGTCTATATGGGGAAAAGAGACAAAAAATTAGATAAGACAGTTTCTGTGGTGCTACGAGAATAGAAAAACATCTTTGTGCAAAATCATTAAAGAGATCTCTGATTATTTCCTAAGAATAAATGAGATTGCTGCTCCCACAAATAGTCAGAGGTTCTGTGTAAAAGAGTGCTGGTCACCCCACTGTCCTAGACCTATGGCAGACAAGCTCAGTTAGTGAGATCCAGTGGCATCTGCCCAAGAGTTCTCAAAGAACTCAAAGATAAAAGTGTTGAAAATACCACTAAATATAATGATTTACTATGACAAACAGACGCTGTGCTTAAGGACTGGCAGGCTGCCCTGAACAAATACAAGTTTCTGAAGGGCACTCTAGAAATTGTGCTCCCAAGTTTGACTTCCGTGTTGTGAAAGCTGGTGGAGTTAGTACTGAAGGGTCATACCGGAAATCTGACACCAACCCAGGCACTGGGGACCTTGGGGTATTTCCTCTTGTGTCTAGTGACTTTTCATTGTGAGTTCCTCTGAGTTCTCTGTGGGAGCCAGTTGAGCCCTGGGTTTATCATGAGAACCCCTGTTTGATTCAGTTTTGTACTCAGGAACATAAATAAGCCAGGGTCACTATACACTAAATTTGGCTAGAGATCTATTGGGTCACTCAGATAGCATGATTTCAGGCTGCCAAACTTTTTGAGGCTGGCTTTGTGGTCAGGAATTTTCCAAGGCCCAAATTTTACAAGGCCACATATTCCCATTTCCTTCTTCCTTGGTATGAATTTTATTTTTATTCACCCTCCAGAGTGCTGTCTTTTGAGGTTCTAAGCTTTAGGCAGAGGTCTCAGATCCCCAACTTTGTCAGTGTCCCCCACATTTCTGTTAAAGAGCAGACACTTCGGGGAAAGTCTCTCTAGGGTGTGCTTATTCCTCTGAATTCATGCTTTCTTGTCATTTCTGGCTTCCAGAGAGTTCCCTTACTTTCTTTTCAGTTCATGAAGCTCTACGCATGGAACCCGTAATTTTCCAGTGCGCTACATGGGGAAGATTTCTTTGATCATCTTGTTGACCATATGGTCAGGTGTAGAAGTACAGGAGGAAGTAGATTTAAGACTTGTTAGTCTGACAATTTAGGGATGGCACAGCTGGAGTAAATCTTAATCATTAAATCTTGAAACACTAGACTGAAGAATCTCTAATAAAGTATAAAGGAAGAAGACCTAGAAACAGTACTTTATAAACAACATAATGAGTTTATTGATTTTATTATAGTGGGATAAGCTGGAGATGTGTGGTCCCGAATAAATGTTTGCTAAATGAATGGAAGGTAGGAAAGGGCAGAGCTGGATGGACTTCTTAGATGGTTGAATCACCAGACCCAAGTTATATTAAAAAAATCACATCAATTTTGTATGGAGTCCCCAGAGTCAGCTACTACTGTGTTCAGTCCTGTTGTTTCCTGTTCAACAGGATCCTCTAATATGTGTTTTATATGACCTGTTTTCTGTTTTATCAATGTTTTATGTGAGAATGTCAGTGACATAAAATTAGATTTATGCACGACCCCAAGCTAATGGTTTTCACTGGTATGTTGAAGGTAGAAAAGCAATCCTTGTTCCTCCTCCCCATTTCCCCAGAAAAACAAAACAAAACACCCCCCCCCAAAAAAAAACCCCCCAAATCCCCCAAAGCCAAACAACCCACAAACAGGGAATGGATGAATTAAAATGCAGAAAGGCCAAATGTTCTGCATGTGGGTGGAAAAGTCTACAAAATATCCCTGTGGCTGCCATCCAAGATGGAACATCAACCTGGAAAAAATAAGAAAGTACTGGAAGTGTAAGATGTGGCTTTTTGACAGCAATCACGACCTGGGGCTCTTCGTGGACTATAAGCTTGAAATGAGCTAAGAGTGCGATTCAATAAAGTTAAACAAATCTTAGGCTCTGTGGACAGGAGTACAGAGTCCAAACATAAAGTGAGAGGCATGCCTTCCTCTGCAGTGGTGAGCGCACCTGGGTGCAGGGCTTTGCCTTCTCGGCACCAAAACAAGTCAGAGTGCAGAGAGAGTAGGGTTAGCAACATGGGGAAGAAGAAATGGAAATTTCTCTGGTGTTCAGCAAGAAGAGCAGTGTCTGCTTAGGTTGAAGCAGGGGACCTGTGGGCTTAGGGGCTTGGCAGGGGGCCTGTGTTAATCTGCTGGGGCACCATAACAAAATACCACAGATGGGCAGCTTAAACAACAGGCATTTATTGCCTTATGGTCTGGAGGCTGGAAGTCCAAGATCAAGGTGTCAAGAGGGTGGGCTTCTTCTGAGACCTTTCTCCTTCTCCCTGTTTCTTTACATGGCCTAATCTCCTTCTCTTTGTCTCTCTCTCTCTCAAGATTTTATTTATTTATTTTTAGAAAGAGGAGAAGGGAAGGAGAAAAGGAGTGAGAGAAACATTGATGTGTGATAATAGGTGGCTTTTTGCACATCTCCAACCAGGGACCTGGCCTGCAACCCTGGCATGTGCCCTGACTGGGAATCGAACTGGCAACCTTTCAGTTTGTGAGATGACACCCAAAACACTGAGCCACATCAGTCAGGGCTCTCCTCTTCTTATAAGGGCATGTTGGCTGAGGGTCCACCTTTGTAACCTCATTTTAATTTAATGATCTCTTTACAGACCCTATCTCCAAATACTGTCACATTGTGAGGTGGTGGGGGTTAGAACTTCAATATATGCATTTTAGGGGGCAACACAACTCAGCCTATAACAGTCCCTGAACCTTGCCTTTACACATGGAAAAGGAAATGGATTTCTCCTTTGAGATTCCCTCAGACAACACAAAGACCACCGTGTGGGACTTATAAGGAACACCAATTCTGGCTCAATATAAGGAAAACCTTTGCCTTAGAGAGGGATGGTTTCAAAGATGGTCAGAGAGAGGATTGGTAGCCTCTTGCTGGAAATTTTGTATAGAGAAGACGCAGTCTAGATAATCCCTTGATATGCATCTATCAGCCTGAGGTCTCAGCAAAAGGTCACCCTGGCTGTTCTTGGGCATCAGGTCTGTGACCTGAACTTCTGTTTGATTTCAAAGATCGGGTCTTCTCCCATCTTGGGCCTGAGTTCCCATGCCTGGAGTCCTGCCTTGTGCCTGTGTTTGATGTCCTGGTTCAGGATTTGCCTAGTAATCTGGTCTGTTTAGGACCGGCACAGGGCTTTGGCCCTGTCGCTCCTTATCCAGAGACTGAAGCCCATGAAGTGGGTGGATCCTAGATCCCTCCTGGCAAAACTCCTGAATGCTGCCTGCTGATCTGCTTCCCAGCATCACCCCTCCTGGATTCTCAGCTAGTATTGGAGCCTCTACTTTGTATGAGATTACCAATACCAACTCTGCCTATCTGTCCCAGGCCCTTGGGACATTCATTTTCACGCTTGTCAGGACTTCTTCCTGGTGTCCTCGGTTGGGTTTGACCCACCTTAGTGCCCTGACCCCCCAGCTAGAAAGTCTAATTCCAGATCTCAGCTCTTCAGAGCATGTCCAGCCTCTCTGTGGGAAAGTGGGTCATGCCCACCCTAACCTAAAGATGTGTTATCGACGGGCTCTAGACATCCTGGCTTCTGGGACCATAACATTTCCCTGGAAAAAGCACTTCCCTGCTAAATTGCGAAGGCAGCTGCCATTACTGCACGCAATATTGGGCCATTACTTTCCTTGAAACTGGTATATAATGGGTTCTTTCTCCTATATAAACCTCTCTTGGTCTCTTGCTTGTTTTCAGTATGCAAAATCCATGGTTTTTCCCTGTCTTACAGCTAGGAGGTCACAGGAGACTTAACAAGGGTTGGAGACAAGCCCTGCTTATTGCATTATTTCCACATGAAATTCTTCTTGCCATAGTGCTGATTATGAAAGGGAAATGTCCAGAGTGAGTATTAGAAAATGTCTCATAGGAAGGGGCAAGGACCTTTTATAGGGAACTTAGGAATATGTTCCATTTATCCTCAATAGACAGTGCCTCGGATTTCTTTCCCATATGTGAACCCTCTCCAAGGACATTGTGGGGAGAGAGTTTGTCTGTGGGGTGGGAAGCAGAGTCGCCTAATAGCCATTATAAAAGGTCAGAAATAGATAAGATTCAGGGGAGAAGGATAATTAACAATTTCTGTATATATACAAGTATATCTGGGAGCTCCAGATGAACTGAGAATAAAACTCCTTGCCTTAACAAAACAGTCCTCACTGCTGCTTTCCCTCAAGAGGAGCAGCAAAGCAGTGCGGGAATTTTTCCGTTTGGCCTTGGCGTCAGCCTGGTCTTCAGTCCTTGCTCTGCCACCTTGGGAAAGTTACTTAAACTTTTGTGTATATGAGAGAGAGAATGGACTTGAGAAAGTGAACCTGAGAAGTTTACTTAATCTCTCCGAACCTCACTTTCCCTGTCTGTAAAATGGGGCTATCAACAGAATCTCCATTTGGTTGTTGTGAGGCTTAAATAAAAAGCTCCTAGGTTGATGTCTGCCACAGAATAATCGGGCAAAGGTTAGCCATACCCGTTATGCCTGTAGGATGTGGCATCCCTCCAGGGGAGGGTAGCAGGTTGTACAGCACATCCTCATCCAGTGAAACACTCTCCTCAAAATACTTAGCTTTGTCTCTGTAGGAATTACTCTGATTGGGGCTCAGGATCTCCATGCCTCCAGCCACATCTTCTTATATCATTTAACTTCTGAAATAACCATCCCCATTGCCCGAAGGATGGTGCCCACACTCGGTCCTTGGGTGTGAATAAATCTGATTAGTTGACAATATAACCAACTTTGCTGAGCAGTCTTAATTCAGAGAGGCACACACATGAAGTAGTTTTATTTTTTATGCATTGTTCCCCTCTGTACTGTGAAATCTGCCATCTCTCTGGGTGACAGATTTTTAAATGGCACCTGAAGGAGGTAGTGTGCACCCTACTCACTTCCACTGAAGATTCTGCCCAGTTTAAAACCCTAGTTTCATCTCTGATTCAGAAGTTCCCTTCTTTACTGTTGCCAGGTTGTGGCTGGGGAACTGCAGGGGGAAGGGGAGGGTGGTCTTTGCTTTACTCTTACCAGCCCCCCCCGCCCAGAGTGGAGGAAGTGAATGGTTTGCCTCTAGACGACTACCTCCTCCTCCTCCCGTCACCGTGTCTAAAAGAAGAGAGAGGAAGTATCGAGGGTCTGGTACCTAACTCTCTCAGCTGACTCTTACTGCTCTCTAGGTAACACAGTATTCCAGTTACTTAGGCCGCAAAACAAATTGCCCCAAAATTTAGTGGTTAAGACAATGAGAACATTTATTTTGCGCCAAAATCCTCAATTTTCAGCAGGGACCAGCATGGTTGGCTCGTCTCTGCTCCACTTGGCTCAGCTGGGAAGGTTAATAGGCTGGGAGCTGGATTATCTGGAAGTTCACTCACTAACTCCTAAATCCAGTGATTGATTCTGGTGGTCAGCTGAGGTCTTAGTTGGGGCTGTTGTTCAGAACACCTATGTATGGCCTCTCCGTGTGGCCTGAGCCTCCTCACAGGATAGTGGCTTGGATCAAGGACAAGCATCCAGGCACACATGCATACGCACGTGCGTGCGCACACACACACACACAGAATGTTGCCTTTTATCACCCAGCCTCAGAAGTCACACGGCATCACGTTCACTGCAGTCGGTTCCTCAAGGTGGTCATAAAGTCACCCCCAATTTCAAGGAGAGGGGAAATAGAAAGGTGTACCATCTACCACTACCGATGGTCTGCATGTCAGACATCCAAATGTTGTGTCGAACAGGGATGAAATCTTGAGGGAGCCCTTAGGGGTCTGCTCACATCTATCCCCTGCCCTTGATGCCCCAGCAAGGCATCATACAACATCTTTTTGCTGGAGTCCCTACTGTGGGGCACAGTGGGTCAGTTTAAGCTCAACTACCCTCCTCTGGGTCCACTTGACCACTGGGAAATTCAGGCATCTTTGGCCACTCAAATGGCATGAATGTGGGCTTTCACAATGCGCTCCTTTGGCTACCCTCTCATCTTAGACAGTGGGTTTGTTGAATCACCCTCCACCTGCCTGGGCAGGAGGAAGTCTCCTAAGATAATGACTGAGCAGAGAATGAGATGCCAGCCTCCTCCTGTTACTGGCACTCCTCTCCACCCTGCCCCCAGTTTTTGGAGATATCTTTACTTGGCTTCATGGCGAGTGGGAGTGGGGATCACCATGGAGGAGAGGGAAGAATTTCTAAGAGGCAGAAAGCATGCATTCAACTTCTACAAAGCCCTTATCTCTTTCTTGACAATTTCCTCTAAGCTTGGGGAGCAGAGGAACTGGCCCAGCTAGCAAAGCATCTGAGCTTTTCCACTTGTTATGTAGGTGGCATCTGGCATTTTTGATGTCCTGTGCTGTGGGCTGGGAGTGTCTTCCAGAGTTAGGGCCTCTGTGTCCTTATTTTGGACTCCAGTCAGCAACAATAGGATTTCAGCCCACGTCCAGTCACACAGGTACAAATGCACCTGGGTCTGAATGAGGAGACTGATACCTCATCAAAACAAAGCAAGTAGGCCAAAAGGCTCATCCCTTCTGTCGATGTTATGTTGCTTACAGGCATTGGATTCAGACAACCTTGGTTCTAATCTCATCTGTACCTCATTCTTGGTGTAGCAACATTACCTTTAGGAGCGTTTCTATGAGTAAAACTGGGATTATAATAGCATGGGTTGTCATGAGGCTCTCAGTTAATCCATGTAAAACTCTGGCACAGTGCATGGCACACTGTGAGGCATTGTGATTAGCTAGTAAAGCTATTGTTATCATTAATTTTTTTTTTATTCACTCACATTGGACATAAGATGAGTTTAGGGCTCTGTGCTGTTGGCTGACTTTGGGCTTGAGCTGCATGTGTGGGCCCATCCAACAGCTTTGTCTTGTGTGTGTGCCAATGACAAGGTGGCCTCCATTGGCAATGCACAAAGGTGGCAGGGATATAGGAGAGCTCAGTACAACTTCAGTGGCTCTGAGAGGCACCCAGCTGGGACAGGGTGGCTTTTCCTCATCTCTGAAGAACCAAAGTAAAGAAAGCAATGATAACACTGAGCCGTGTTCCCAAGTCTTGCCTTCATTTGTCCAAAGTATATACAAATTTGGCATGACCCTCTTTGAAATTTGGGAATTGAACTGTAGAACGCAATACCAAGCCTTCTCTGATCTTTGGAGTTTCAATCAAAGGCAAACTGGGGCTCATTTATAGAAGTGCCTCACCAATTTTGCCTGAAGAATAGGCCAAATGGCAGAGAAGAGAGAACATATGGCATGGAGACACAGCTTAGAGTTGGACTGCAACCTGGAGAGAAGCTGAACTAACCCCAGAGCTTCCTCTAAACATCTGAGTAGTTTATAAAGGAAGAGGATCATCATTGCTTACAGTACGAGTTGGCACATTGTGGATGTACCAACACATCCAGGCAGCATCGCCGGGGCGGGGGGCTGGCCACGGGGTGAACTGTCATTCACTGGCCACGTGGTCCTTAAAGCTTCTGGTTTCAGGAGTCTGATTTTAACAAGAGGTGACAGGCAATGAATGTTGAGAGAGAATATAGGAAAATACAGGAGACAGCTAATTAGAATTTGTGGGGGAAGAGAAGTGAGGCCTTCATATTAGGAAGACTACTTGAGGCTTATACTAGGATTTTATGAGAAAGGTAATGAAAGATCTGAGTGTAGTTTGGTTAAAAGAATGATGGCAGACAGAATTCAGGTGCATTCAAGGTGAAGGCAATTAAAAAAAAAACTGTTAGTAGTTTAGGCAGAAGAAGTGGGGAGGAGGAATTAACTTCTAAATGACACTCTGTATGAATATATGTCTGTATGCACATATGCAGTATTTTGCAAACAGAACTCTGTAACACACTAGTTGTTACAAAAAGATGGCTACTGAAAGGTAGGTTGGTGAAAAGAGAGGAGAAATTTGACAATGGTGGGAAAGACCAGGAGGCAAGGCTGGTGGTGGCTGAGTCAGGTGCTGGGGCTTGGCTGAGGATGGCGGGAGCAGAGTTGAGAAGTTCTAACTGATTATACAGGTCAAAGCGGTTTGCATTGAGCAGAATTTGACTGAAGGGAAGCGGATGGAGGGAGAAAGGGAAGGAAACTGGGAACGATGCCTCTTGGGTAGGTTTGGTGTTTGGGGTTATATAAAAGGAGAAAGAACTGGGAAGAAGCAACTAGGACAGTGAAAGGAACTCAGGTAATAGCTTCAGGTAGACATGTACAGGTTTGAACACAGGGAGATGAAGCCCAAGAGACAACAGGGGCAAAGGAATTTGGAGGACACAGTCAGTGATTTTGTAACATGCTCCCTTGCTTCCATGATTTCACTGGTGGTAAAACAGTGTATATATTACATGCGGTTTCATGTGGCTGGTCCACATAAGACTTCATCCAGGGCCCAGGGAATGCCCCATTGATGGTATTCGTAGATAGACCTGTGGTCACAGCATTGTGCCCTTGTAGCTCACTGGTTTGGCTTCCACCATGTCCCTGAGATGCAAGGTTGTCTTGCGGGAACCACCTGCAAAATGGTTACATGTTGGAATAAGCTCTCTACGCACCTCACTTTTCAGCCAGATGGGTAGGCGGGGGCGAGGGCAGAAAGAGCAAGCAATCCACAGTCATCAGCCTCTGCTGCGAGTCCTCTTGTTGGATGCGTGGTCTCATACAAGCAACTTGACCTCTCTAAGCATCAGCTTCTCTTCTGTAAAATAGAGATGATGTTGGCCACAATACCTACCCTGCTGTCTTGGGGATCATATGAAGTGGTGGGTACAACAATGCTTGGTAAACTGCAAAGTACTTTATAGGTGCCAAACATCACCATTCTTTAAATGTCAAAACCACATTACTCTGCACCTTGCAAAATAAAACTGGGGGAAAAATCCTAGATGATTTACTTGGTTTTGGGAATAAATTAAAGGGGAAAAAATAGGACTAGTTTAAGAATTTTTCCCAAATCATCCATATTCACTCTCAAAGAAGAGATGAGCATTTCAGGAAGGCTGTTGTCTGGGGGCTGCCTTCCCCTAGGCCCTGGAACAGATCGGTGCCTGGCCTTTAAATGCTCCCCTGCTCAGCCAGAGAACTGCCAGATGGTCACTGCTACCTCTCTGCCTGTGCAAACAGCTCTCACCCAGCCTAGCAAATAGGCCTCCCTGGGTAGAGGTGCCTCCGCGCCGCTTCTGTGTGGTGTAACCCAGAAACAAGCCGCGGGCTCTGGACTTGGATTATGTTTTCAATTTGGGCCCCAAGCAACAGGGTCATCTGTCTTGGCTCCTTCTCTCTCTATGTAAACAGGGCTGGGGGCCCATGTGGTCTGAGCACAGCCAAGCCCCTGCTTTCACTCTTCTTCATGTAAACACATTACAAAGAATCTTTGTGACTGTCCAGGCGGAGAGGCCCAGCCCTGAGGAAGGGAGCCAGCATCAGGAAGGGGGGGTGGAAGGTGAACATGAGGGTGCTGGGGGAGGCAAAGGAAGGTGGCAAATGAAAGGTGCCCACCACTACCCCCTGTACCATATGATATGGAGAGGTTAGCTTTACCCGGTGCCTGGCTGTGAGAGGAGAGAGGGTCCATTGCCTGCAGCAGAAACCAAGAAAGGTGTGAGAAAAGGGGGGAACAGAGCTGATATCCTGCAGCCCGGACACTTTCTCTGCCTTAGCATTTCATACGCGGTTAAAAAAAGAAAGAAAGAACTAAGGCGTCCGCTTCAAGCAATGCAGGGTAGAAGAAAGAATGTTAGCTAAAGAGTCAAGAAAGCAAATTGTATTCCTGCCTCCACCCCTAATAAGTTGTGTGCCCTTTGGATGGTGACTTACCTCTCTGAGTTTCCTTGTCGACATAAATTAGAATTACATTATCTGCATTTGTTGAGGCCCCTTACTGTGACAGGGACTTTAGATGTGTTATTTTATTAATCCACGTAACTACCGAATGAGGCAGGGATGCCCATTTTAGTGATTAAAAAAATCAAGGCTCAGCAAGGAGAACTGATTTGCCCACAGAATACACATTAGTCAGTGGCAGAAGCAGCTCTTTTTTTCTGCCAACCCCTCATTTTGCCCCTGCAGCTAAGAAAGTGGCACTTCTTTCTTTGATGATTTGAAAGCTGAGACTACACAGGTACTGGCCTACTTAGAACAATCTTTATTGCTGGAGACAGATGTTCTGACTCAGATAAGCTCAAGGCCTGGGAGTCCAGGCTTCCACCTTTCCCAGAGATCTCCTCCCACTGCACACATTTATCACCTTGGTTAAAACCCAGGGAAAGAGAACAATCACCAACTTGTTCCACCCTGGGGTAGAACTTGGCAGGAGCTCCTGGAATCACTGTTACCACCTTTTCCACTCCGAGGCAATTCATAAACGTCTAAATTTCCATGGCACATCCTGAAGGTTGCATGAGGGAGACAGAACCAGTAACCCTTATCCCTACAGACAAAAATTAACACCAGGAGGTATTACCAAGGGAAGAATAGGAAAGGTTCAGAGGACTTTGACAATAAACTCTCGACAATGACATTCTAAAACAGGGACCAGCAAAATTCTGCCACTAGGCGATAGGCAGCTTGCTACTTGTTCTGTACAGCCAATGATCTAAGAGTTTTATGTTTTTGAATAGTTGGAAAATATTTTTTAAAGACTCATTGTTTGTGGCACATTAAAATTATATTAATTTCCAATTTTGGCATCCATAAATAACGTGATTTTGGAATGCAGCCACGGTCCTTCGTTAACATAGAGTCTGTGGTTGCTTTTGCACTGCAATGGCACAGTTGAGTAGTTGCGACATCAACCATGTGGACTACAAAGCCCCAAATATTTGCCATCTGTCCTTTACAGAAAAAGTTTGCCATCTCCTATTGTAAGAAAAAGCATGTGCCTGGGCAGGGCCTACGGGAGGGTCTCCCCATTCTGGAAGTAGATATTTATTTAATCCCTTGTTTTCTGTTAAGTATCCACACCTCAGCTGTACCAGGTGTAGAGATCCAGCTGGGCTGCTTGGTAGTCTGAGGGTGTGGGCTCTCAGACTCACCATATATGATTGGCCCTCCTCTGCCACCCTTCGAGCATCAAGTCCTTTCCTCCCCCAGGATCCAGAGGGCTGGCAGCCAGGCTTGGGCTCCTTGGGAGGGACACCGGAGGGTTTTCCCCTGGAGAAACTAAGACACAAGGTCTAGACAGTGACAGTTAGGGTACAGTTCCCACAAAATGGCCTATGGGTAGCTCATAGTAGACAAGGTCTGCCCACATCTGAGCCTTCTAGGGAGCTTCCCAGAGGTCCCCACTGGCTGAGTCCCACATTGATTCTATCCAGGTGAATAGACAGCCAAGATGTTTGAAGAAAGCCCTATTTTATAGGTAAGTACAGAGAGGTTGAGGATATGGGGGCTGATAGAGGAAGGAAGAAACAAGACCACAACATACTTTGTTGGGTGGATCTTGGACAGGATTGCATGCGAGGGACCTTACAGAGAGAGCTGCAGTGCCCAGAATGGGAACAGGGCAAGGGAGCTCCCAGGAGAGCAGGGAATCCGAGAGGGGACTTGTGTGTCCAGGTGACTTCACTCAGTAGCTGGGAGTTTCTGGGTCAGAGAATCCTGAAGAGCGGCAGGGATTTGGGGGTCTTTCATATTTTATAGCCCCAGAGTTTGTGTTATCTATGGCTAGCTGTTAGGTGCGCTTTTGCAAAGCGGGCAGCTCTAAATAGCTAAAAATATGCTTGGGGCTATATTTCAAGCAATTGGATGTGTAAGATTTGAGTTTAGGGCTGGTGGGTTTTGAGCATGCTGGAGAAATAACACAGGGCCCATCTTTAGAACAACCCTGCAAGGTTGGAATTATCATGCCTGATACCATTTTTATAAGAGCAGGCCACAACAAGAGAAAGACCGGGAAACCACAATAATATAGGCAGCAGAAGAAAACATTGAACAAAACCCCCTGCAGTTAATGTCCTCAGAGACATGAGAAGAAATTGCAGGATGCTCTATAAAAGGAGCATCCAGAAAACAAAAGAAATATCTTAGAAATGGGAAACATGAGCTCGAAGATGAAAAATTTAATAGAAGAGAAGGTTAAAGAAATATGCCAGCAAGTAGAACAAAAAGACAAAGAGATTAAAAATATGAGAGTAAACATATGGAAATTAGAGTATCAACCCAGAAGGTACCACATCCGAATTTTAGGAATTTTGGAAAGACACAACAGAGAAAATGAAGTGGGGGGAAATTATCAACGAAAAAAAATTTAAGAAAATATCTCAGAAACAAAGAACATGGACAGCCCACTGAATGCTCAGCAAAATGAAAGGGAAAGAATTCAACAAAGCTGACGCATCAATGTGAAATTTTAGAACCCAAAGGTTTCCAGAAGTCTCATGTAAAGGACTAAGAATAAGAATGCTCCTGATTTCTTTTTCTTTTAAAAAAAAATTTACTGTTTATGCTATTACACATAAACAATGTGTAATTTGTTTCCCTGCCTTTTTTCTCCTTGCCCGCCTTCACCCAGCCCCATGCTCCTCATTTCTTAACAGGAACATTGTAAGTTAGAAGACAAAATTCCAAGGGTAAATAATTTCCAAACTAGAATTTTATACCCAAACTAAAAAAAGAGTTATGAGGGGAATAAAACACATTTTCGGATATGCAAGTTCTCAAAATACTTACTTCACAGGTATTCTCTCTCAGGAAGCTTACGGAAGGCTATGCTTCACCAAAAGGAGGCCACACAAGAGAAAAATGGGATCCCAGAAGCAGGAGATCCTGCCAGGGTAGGGGTGGGACAAGGTCTCCCCAGGGTGCTGCTGAAGGGAGACCCTGAGATGACAACTGTGCAGGAGCTGAGGGAGCAGCTGGGCCATTTTAGAGCAGGAAAAAGAAGCTCCAGGATTCTTCTAGAGTAAAGCATATGGCCGTTATTCAGGGTATATAGCAAACTTCTCAAAACCAAAAGAAGACATGTGAGCCCCTATGGAAAGGGACATTTCTGCATTTCTTAAAAAAAATTTTGTTGTTGTTGTTTAGCAGTTTTCAAAAAGCCATCAGGTCCTTATGTTTTTCTATGTCACTTGTCATTTGTGTGTCTACTTGATAATATGAGGAAGCTACAAGTTCCGGTAGAGTATATTCTATTATCTCCAGGCGTATTCAGAATATACCTGGAAGCTCATACTACCCTTTTGTCTTAAATACTTTAATTATCCTGTTACATTATGCAGCAAAATTCACCAAAATGCACAGAGCCCACAGGTTTTCCAGACTGGCTGGGGCCTGCTCTAAAATGAACGCACTAGCTGTGGAGAGCTGGTGCGCTTCTCAGCCAGCCGTGCCGAGGGGGTGAGTCACTGCCATCCTGTCACTGTTGGTTAAGAACTTTAAACATGGCTCTTATCTTCATTCTGGTTAGAGAGGAAAATAAGAGCTTCTATTTGGAGAAGGATTTTAGTGAAAACAGCCTGAGCTTTGAACCTGAACTGACTTGATTGTGCTGCTGAACTTTTTCATGGCAACTCTTTCCACCCTGGTTTCCTTATTAAGGTATTAGGCATAATTCCAACCTTGCAGGGTTTTTCTGAGTTTTAAAAGTGACCCCATCATGAATAAAAAGCATCTGGTACTATTCCTGGTTCCTAGTGGGTGCTTATCCTCTGTGGCTGTTACATGTGTTAATGTTTTATGGTTTCCACAGTGCTTTCATCTATCCTTTTTCACTGGATCTTCAGTGAGGTGGGAGGACAAGTTTTATGTCCCCATTTAAAAACAGGCAAAAGCAAGGCCCAGTGAGAGATTAGTACTATGGGATGAATCCTCTGGGGCACAGCATTTCTGATTATTGTGCAGTGCTCTAGCACAGATAGAGCCCTTTGGAAGTGAACCTCCTTGATAGAGCAATTATCTGCCCTGGCTGGTGTGGCTCAGTGGATCGAGCTCAGGCCTGCAAACCAAAGGGTTGCCAGTTCGATTCCCGGTCAGGGCACATGCCTGGGTTGCTCGCCAGGTCCCCAGTAGGAGGTCAGCAAGAGGCAACCACACATTGATGTTTCTCTCCCTCTCTTTCTCCTTCCCTTCCCCTCTCTCTAAAAGTAAATAAATAAAATCTTAAAAAAAAAAAAGAGCAATTATCCTTGATGTGGTTTTACTCATAGCCCTACCTTCCAAACTGCAGAACCATGTGGTTGAGAACAGACTGATTACAGACCTGCTCCCAGAAAGAGGGAATTTTAATGTTCCAAGTGGGACCGGGGGGATAAGTAATGACAGGGACGGAATATATGCAGGGAATGATGCTTTATAACCATTGCCCAAGAGGAAACTGGAAAACAAGTGTGTATAAATCACTTCACTCTTGTGAATACATTTATTACATAAATGGGGTCAGAAATATCAGGGCGGTCTCCAATAATTTTTGAGAAATGAGGACTAAAGCCCATGCAAAGGAGTTTGTTTTTATTTTTAAAGAGGCTTGGAGTTCCTCTTTGAACATTACAAAGTAAACATTTGTGTCAAACCATGTTTATTAAAATGACACATGAAGTAACTTTAAACACTTCAGAGAGTATTACAGTAATGACAGAAAAAGCAGGATCCATGTTCAATTGTTTGAACAAATTATCCACGAATATAAGTCTTTTGTTTACTTTTTCTTTAAAAAGAAATGTACAGTCCTGGGAGCGAGGCTGGAACCTGGGAGGTTGGAACATCGTCCAGTAAATCAAAAGTTGCAGGTTAGATCCCAGTCAGGGCACTTACCTAGGCTGCAGGTTTGATCCCCGGTCTGGGCACGTACAGGAGGCAACTGATCAATGTCTCTCTTACATCGATACGTCTGTGTCTGTCTGTCTGTCTGTCTCTCTCTCAAATGAATAAAAACATATCCTCTGTTGAGGATTTAAAAAATAAAAAGGAAAGAGGTGTACAATGAAACTACAAAAGTTATGTATGTAGAATCATTTCGTGTAGGGCAAAGAACCCAGAGGACATCATTGTGTAAAGGATGTTCATAATTTTGACCTTGTCAGAAAAAATATGTTATAAATCACATGCACACAGGAAGGTGTCATAAATTTTAGAAAGAGCTCCATGAAGAATGATTAAGAGTGTTATTTCCCAAAACACTAGCAAGAAGCCAATAAATATGGGTTGAATGAAGAAAAATTATTTACATCAGCAGAACATTAGACTAAAATACTAACATATAAATGGTTATCTTTAATGTATGATAATAACATACCCAATAGTCCATTTATAGATTAGCTCTTGGAAATTTGGAGCTCATTTTCCCAATTAAATAATGCTATAAACATCAGTTATGCTCTCACAAAAGTTTAGCTAAAACATAATGCAGATAAAATGCTGTTTACCTGCAGCGAACAAAATAGTAGAAAACATTATTGCAATTCTAGCATCTCAGTACAAAAGAAAAACAATAAAATTGGGATAGATATACTATTTCATTCATTTTAGAATCTAGTATTTGAGGATTATAGGACTAACAGAAAAAAGATTATTTCTGTGGAGGTTCTGAGTGACGTATGTGGGCTTTCAAATGATTGAGGTACTGGTAGCATCCGTGTAGTTTTACTTTGATACAGATGGTCTTCCCTTTTCTTGATACACTTATCTCTCTGCATTATTGTGTGTCAAATCAGCCACAATTATTGTAATTTTAAAGTTTACAAATAGAATGAAGAGGGTGAGAGAAAAACAATGTTTTCTAAGGTAAAAGGCAAGTGATGAAAGATAGGGGCCTATTGCCGAGACATGAAGAGGGAGCTGGGTGCCGGCGTGAGAGTGGGCCTGATGGTGTAACTGAACGGTAAGTAGTGATGGGCAGGAAAAGGTGGCAATGAGTACAAGATTTCCCTGAGTTGGTGAGGAAGAGATGCTAGATCAGACATGTCCTTGAAGCTTAACTCTTGTTTGCTCCTCAGAGCCTTCAGGGGGTGGATTGTGGGAGAGAGGGGGTTAGGAGACAGGGGACAGAGAAAGAAGCAGGTTGTATCTGGCCACTGTACTTACAGAACATTTGCAAATTGGGCACTTGTAACTTGAGGACTACCTGTACTGCCTATATTTCAATCTCGTCCACCCCACCCCTAGTGTGCTCCCAATTTTTAACTGTGCCCATCTGCTATGAAAGCAAAAAATTATTATCCATCCTATCCTCTTCTGAGAAATTAGGAAAAATATAGATGGTTTATAAAATGACCAGAACAATGACCAGATGGTCTGTTTAACGAGAATATGTATTTCTAGAATGTGAATTAGTTCATATATACTTGGTAAACAGGGCAATGATAGTATTATGTAAAGTCATGTTTCATATACAAGTCTTCTCAGCACATGCATGCTTTGTGCCACTAAGCAACAGCACCTGAAAGCAAAGCATACCAATAAAGTTGAACTCCACTAGCTGCAGGGCAGCCTGTACAGAACACATCCCATCTTCCCTCCTGTTGGTTCAGGTGGCCATGTGCTTTATTTTGGAAAGGCTTATCGCACAGTTGCCTCGAATCTTTGTGTATTTGCCTGTGTCTCCTGAAGAGTCTCAACCTTTCCTTAGAACCCTCCCATAAAGCTATGTTTCTCCTTTTATTTTAAATCTTTTTTCTAGTTTTGAGATATAATTGACATATAAAATTTTATTAGTTTTCGGTGTACAACATAGTGATTCAACATATGTATATATTGCAAAATGACCTCCACAGTTAAGTTTAGTTAACACCCATCACCTCATATAGTTATAAATGTTTTTATGAGAACTTTGAAGATCATATTCTTTTAGCAACTTTCATACAGTATTGTTAACTATAGTTACCATGCTGTACATCACATCCCCAGGACTTACTTATAACTGGAAGTTTGTACCTTTTGAATACCTTCACCTATTCCCCCCCTCCCCGCCACAGCATCTCTTCTGTTTCTATGAGTTTGTTATTTTTTAGATTCCACATATAAGTGAGATCATACAGTAGGTCTTTTTCTGTCTGACTTATTTCACTTAGCATAATGTCTTCAAAGTCCATCCATGTTGTTGTAAATAGCAGGATTTCTTTTTCATGGCTGAATAATATCCACATGTATATTATATCTCCTTTATCCATTCATCTGCAGATGGACACTTAGGTTGTTCCTACGTCTTGGCTATTGTGAATAATGTTGCATTGCTTCAATAACACGGGGTGTAGGTATCTTTTTGATATAGTGTTTCACTTCCTTCAGAATATACCCAGAAGTGGAATTGCTGGTACATACGGTAGTTCTATTTTTTGAGGACCCTCCACATTGTTTCTCATAGTGGTTTCACTAATTTATATTCCTGCCAACAGAAAGGTTCCTTTTTGTCCACATCCTCACCAGTATGTTATCACTTCTTTTTGATGACAGCCATTCTAACAGATGTGAGGTGATATTTCACTGTGGTTTTGATTTGCATTTCCCTGATGATTAGGGACGCTGAGTACCTTTTCAGGTACCTGTTGGCCATCTACACATCTATCCTTTTATTTTTTAGTGTAACTTCCCATGTACAGATGTATTTCTTTATTAGTAATACAATGTCTCTTAACTGTGCCAACGTTTCAAACTGAGAATGTTATTTTCTTGATGTTTGTTACAAAAGTACAGTTTTGTATAGTCTGCTCCAACTCTACTAGCCTTGGTCTAATTTTGAGTGATTTTGTAGAACATGAAGTTTTTAGGAATGCATATAGTATGACACAACATACACGTCTGTGCACAAAAAGAATACACTTGATTTAAAGCCTGAAAAATAAAGAAATTAAAGCAGAAAGTACTCAAAGAAGTGACAAATCTTAAAAAGTAAAATAGAACAAAATCTCAAATGAAACTGAGGAAGGCAAGAATAGTGAAAGTAGCAAAACAGGTTTGTGCAAAGAAAAATGAAGACATTAAGAAAAGTGCCAGATGCCTATGATGATACAAGAAATGTGGAGTGACACCACTGCAAATCAAGCACAGAAAGATATACGGGAGGATTAACTTAGTACTACCAGCCACACACATTCAAGTGGATGCTTTATACATATTACCTCATTCATTCTCCCTATTAAATAGGTACTATTATTATCCCTCCTTTAGAAATAAGGAAACAAGGAAACAAGGAATCCGGGGGTCAGAAAGGTTAAGAAAATCGCCTAAGGTCACACAGCTAAGTGGCCTTCAGATCTCATTTTGCTATACTATCTCTAGGAAACAACCCCCCCTCCCTTCTTTTTTAAAGAGAATAGTTCCAAGAGTGAAACCTTTTGTAATAGTTGATGCCTCCCAGGAAACTGAACCCCCAAAGTTTTGGAGGTGCTTTCAGTCTCAAAAATTGATGATCAGAAAAGTATGTTTGTTTGCTGTATTCCTGTTCTGATTTTAATTAAACTCCAAATTTCGCTGTAAAAAAATGGGGGCTTGCTTATTTTTAGCAGAAGGGATTTAACAATCTAGTGGGCAGGGATTTGTGGCCTCGCATTCTTGAACTCCATTACCCAGCACAGAATACACATTTATCAGAGTGGTGTTGAAATGTTTACTGCTCTCCTTGCAGGGATCCCCACCTTTCCACCTTTGTGCTTTTGCTCCAGCTCTAGCTGGAATGTTCTTGGCTGTAAGTGTATTTCCACAGATCCAATTCCTACCACTCCTTCGAACATCATCCACTTCGCAGTCTTCTCCATCTCTGCCACAATAGCTCTTAACCTGTATCACGCCACCCGTCTCTCGGTTACAACAGCTCACACTATAACAAGAACACACATCGGTTCCCTTGCTAGCGCGCCCCTGTCTCGGAAAGGCAGAATCTAGTCTGTACATTCATTTACCCTATACCTAGCCCAACGCTCGGGTTACGATGTTGAATAATGAAAGCTGAAAGCCGAGGGGTTCAACAACCTGGACCTTCCACAAAGTCATTTAAAAAGGCGTTTCCAAGGATAGGAGCATGGATGTCGGAGGCTGGCTCCAAGGAGGCCCCAACCAAGGGGCAAACTGTGGATTCTCCCCACCATCCTCCCTGAAGTCTGGAAATTAGTCCCACATTCCCTGCCGGCAAAGGAAATGAAAAGGAAGGGCGAGACCAAAATTACGGGGGCAGCAAGAGACGCAATGTCCGCAGTGGGCTGTGGATCCTTCTCGGGTCCCCCAAGGCCGAGACTGGCGCTGCGGGTCCAGAAACGCAGTTGTTCACAGCAAGCAGAACTTGCCTCTCCCCGCGCACCACGCGGGCAGAATGCGATCACTGCAAAGGCCGCCAACCCACCTCTCCCCCACTCCCAGCGGCGACACACAAAGGCCGGAAGTGCGCCCGTCTGCCTGGCGAGGCGCCCTTTCTAGGACTCCGGAGGCCCCACATCTCGGTGGTTCCCCTAGGCTCAAAAGACACCCGAGACCTCTAGTGCAACAACCCCATTCCCGGAACGTGTACCGCACTCCAGGGGGAGCAAAATGAGTTTTAAAAAAATTAGAAATCAGATCCAGCAACCCATACGTGGAAGAGAAACACCTCTTAAACTGTATCCAGGCCTGTTTTAGCTAAGGGTTGAAACATGGCGGGTTATCATGCTGACCTCCCTCCCCTCCAGAGGATGAGAAAACTGATCCTTGGAGAAAGTTCTTACCTGCTTAGGGTTTCCCAGTGACAGTTGTGTCAGAACCCAGGACCTGTGCCATGCCCGTCTTTCCACTGCCAGGGACTGCCTCTTAGCAGAATGAACACTATTAAAGCTTACGCTTTCAAAATGGCAAGAAACACGTAACGTGAGTACGCACGAATTCAGAGAAGACTATCACATACCCATTAGGATGGCTACTATCAAAAAAACAAAAACAAAAACTAAATAACAAGTGTTTGCAAGGAGAAATTGGAACTCTCGAGAATTGCTGGTGGAAATGTAAAACGGTGTAACCACTGTAGAAAATAGTATGGCAGCTCCTCAAAAAATTTAAAACAAAGTTACCATATATCTAGGAATTCCAGTTCTCTGTATATACCCAAAGAGTTAAAAGCAGGGACTTGAAGAGATATCGTACATTTGTGTTCATAGCAGCATTATTCATAATAGCTGAAAACAAGTGTTCATAGACAGATGAATGGATACGCAAAATATGGTATGTCCATACAATGGAATCTTATTCAGCCTTAAAAAGGAAGGAAATTCTGACACTTGCTACAAGATGCATGAACCTTAAGAGAATTATGCTAAGTGAAATAAGTCAGTCACTAAAGAACAAATACTGTATGATTCCATTCATAAGAGGTACCTAGGATAATCAAATGGACAGAGCCAGAAAGTACAATGGTGGTTGCTAGAGGCTGCGGGAGGGGAAAATAGAGAGTTATTGTCTAATGGGCATAAATTTTTAAATTTACAAAACGAAAAGATAGAGATGGATGGTGGTGATGGTTCCATAACAAAGTGAATGTACTTAATGCCACTTGAACTGTATATTTAAAAAAGGTTGAGTCCTGACACAGTTGGTGTGGCTCAGTTGGTTGGGCGTCATCTCTCAAAGCAAAAGGTTGCTGGTTTAATTCCTGGTCAGGGTGTAATGGAGTTCAGAGAATATTTCCCATAAACTTGGCTTGGGTGATGGGGAAAGTGGAGGATGGACATTGAGTTACTTCGCGTAACTATGGTCACTTGGATAGCTTCATAGTTATGTTAAATAGCTGTGCCTGCCCACTTGGGGCCAGGGAGATGGGCATGGCTTTAACCCGTGCTGTAGCTAGGGCTTACAGTGTCTGCATGAGAAGTGGGGGGCAGGTCCCCCTCATCACGGGGAGACTCCTGCCCAGCCTGGGAATGGCAGCTGAATGAATATAAGATACTGGAGGACGGGCAAAATGTAGCCAAGTGTGGGAGCAGTCGGAAATGGGGTTGAGCCAGAAGTCCCCAGACTTGGATTTAAACTAGGCGTGGCAGCCATGAGGTGCACTCTCACTCTCTCTTACTCTCTCTCTGCTGTGCCGCTTGGGAAGGAGAAGGAGAGAGTTGATCATGTGGTTTGAAAATGAGTAGTGAGAAGGGAGAAGTAAGCAAGGAGCTATGTAATTTATAGTGAGGAAGGAGGCCATGTGCCCTGGACCAATACGAAAGGAGGTGCTGTTGCTGTGATCATGCCTGCTCTAGCTGATTCCAGAGCTGCAAAGGACGTCCTGCTGCACCTGGATTTTACCTGGACTTTTAAGACCTTTGCCTTTCCTGAGTTTCACCGTAATCCAGAGTAACATGACACCGCTTTTCTAGACTATTACACGGAGGATGATGACAATATATTCCAGATCCTACACAGATAAGGACATGGGGAGCTTTTGGGGATGGTTTTGGCTTGTAGCATGGTGGGGAGCATGGGAAGTGCTGGGTCTTGTGGGGAAGGAGGGCTCTGAGCTGAGGGGCTGTAAGCTCTCCCAAAGTTGGAATGTTGTAAAAAAAGACCTGTTTCTACCAGCATTAATTGTTGGGCCATATGCCAAGGCACCATGTGAATGGGCCCTGGTCTGCTTGGTAACGAGGGCACATGCCTGGGTTGCGGTTTGGTCCCAAATAGTATGTGCAAGTACAAGAGGCCATGACTGATGTTTCACTCACACATTGATATTTCTTTCCCTTTCTTTCTCCTTCCCTTCCCCCTTCTCTAAAAATAAATACATAAGATCTTTAAAATAAAGAAGCAAATAAATACATAAAATAGTTGAGATGGTAAATTTTATTTACATGTATTTTATCACACATATAAAAAAGAGCTCAGAGAATACACAATCCCATGTAAAAAGCATTAGATGTGTGCTAGAAAAATAGATTTCTGAAATAGTAAACAGACTTGGCAGCAGAATGTAAATAAATATTTGTAGATGATGGTGTTAACCGATATTTCATGAATGACTATGGCAATACCATCCCAACCTCAGGTTTTTCGAGGGATTGGAACAAAAACTGAAGCTCTATGCCAGGTACCAGGAAGGTTCTGGAAGACTTTCAGAAAAGCTTATTGTAATAGCTTTGAGCAAATTACTTGGTATTTATAGAAAATTAGTACCAGCAAGAGCATGAGAAAAGTCCTGTCACTGTTAGAAGGAAAATGAGTGGATATTTTTCACTCTGCACATCGTTCCTAGTGTCCTGTATTTTACATAGCTTTGGAGACTAGCGAAAGGCAACACTATTGGAAAATAATTCAAAAGAATTAAAAAAAACCCACCAGCATCAGTGATGTGAATTAGCAAGAGGGTGTGTGGAGAAAAAGTAGGGAATATTCACAGGAGTGCCTGGTCTGTGGGTTTGTAAGCTCAAAATCCACTTTTCCAGAGCAGGACTAAATCCAGGCAAAACAGGGGTGACCTTCTTATTCACACTTCCCTTTCCACTCGCTGTCCCCCTCCTGTAGCAGTGTTCTCAGATACCCTAAGCTCTGCGTTTGGAGAGCAAGGTAGGAATATTTGAAGGTTCTACATAGTACTTTATTTTCCAAAATCAATCATCTTTTCATTCCCCAGTAAAATTATCCATAGTTGGAAAGCACAAAAACAGAATGTGAGGCTAAACCTACCAAGTCTGAAACATGAAGATCAGTAAGTGAGGAGACTGAACCAGTGATCAAAAATCTCCCAACAATAAAAGTCCAGGACAAGATGGTTTCCCTGGTGAAGTCTATCAAACATTTAAGGAAGAATTAATGCCCATCCTTCTCGAAAGCTTTCAAAAAATTTAAGAGATGGGAACACGCTCAAACTCATTTTATGAGGCAAGCATTACACTGATATCAAAGCCAGATAAGAACACTACAAGTAAAGAAAACTACAAGGCCAATATCCCTGATGAATACCTGTAGATCCAAAGCTTCTCAACAAAATATTAGCAAACCAATTCAGGAACAATGAAGAGGATCATACAATATGATCAACTGGGATTTATGTCTGGGATGCAGGGGTGGTTCAATATGCGTACCTCTAAATAACTGTGGTACATCATGAAATGGAATGAAAGATAAAATATCATATATGACCATCATTATTGCAGAGCAGCCACATTGGAACTGGAAGACCCAGGAGCAGCCCTGGGGCTAATAATAGACTTAGTTTATTCTCTTAGTCACTACATTAAGATACCTCAGACAAATTTTCAATAACCAAAGCCAAAAAGCCTTGTTTGAAAACTAGAATGCCAGCTTTATCACTTCTTAGGCGAAGCTACTCCCAGATAGAGAATGGAGATTCAGAACTTTCCTTTCTTTAGTGGAAAAGTCTACTTGAGAAAACTAAATTCAACCCAGAAGTTTTGCTTAGTTAAACATGGAAATCAGAGACTGAGGGAATAGTTAATTTAAAGGTTTATTACAAATTAGTTATGTTAGAAGTTGATTTCTCTGTCCCACCATGTCCTATGTGTTGAGACTTTTGTCTCGAAAGCCAGGTCTATTGATAAAAGTATCTGGGTTGAACGGTTGGTTCTGGATTAATCCAAGTTCTGCTGTTTCTTAGCTTAATAGCCTCAACTTTCATACAAGTTGGAGTATGTGTCAAAATTTCCTTTCTTTTTAAAACTGATTAATATTTCATTGTATGGATAGATAGACCACATTTTATTGATCCATTTACCCTTCAATGGACAGTTGGGTTGTTTCCATCTTAACATTTAAAGAGGGAAAAGATGTGATCTTACCTGTGTTGTCAGAGTATTAAGGAAGATTGGAAAGGAGGAGACTGGGGAGTACTCCCAAATACCTGTTTGAGGCACAGTGAGAGAGGTGCAGCCTAGGTGGAGAAAAGGGCCCGAGTTAGAGCATAATTTGACTTTGGTGGCATCTTGGCTGTCTGGGAAGAAAGGGAGCGGAGCGGACCGGAACCAATAGTCTTAGCTTGAGTGTTGGGGAGATAAAAATGCCTTTAACTGAGATACAGAAACCTTTAAGGAGAAGGGGAGGAGCTGTTTTTGTTTTCTTTGTGGATGGGGTGGAGTGGGGAAAACCTTGCTGGAATTCGGACTTGTGATATTTAAGTGTCTTCAGGACAAGTACGTGGAAAAGCTGGAGGACGGGTGTGAAAACGGAGACAACGCTACAATTACAAAAGGAGTCGACAAATATACTTGAAGAGAAAGTCCTCTTCTCCGCTCCTCACTAGGGGGATCCCTGCTAGCCCTGCGGGTTTTTAGAGCTGCTAGAAGGTCTCCGAATCTTTAGCAGAATACATAATGCCCTCTCGTGGCAATAACATGAAACTGCAACCGAGCCTACACCCTAGGGCAGAAATGTCTCTTGAATCCTGAAAGGTAGTTTTTCCATTAGTCTAAGAAGGAAATCTGACACAGACACACCGCACAATGTGCTTTAAGATCCTGCACATAAGGATCGGGTGTTCAAGGGTCCAGAGAAGCTGACTGTGCCCTCAGCAGGTTCTGTGAGCCAAGGGGGCACCCGTGGGACAACACAGTAGAAATGGCTGGTAGACAGATGGATGTGAAAGGCCGGGTTAATTGGGCAGAGCCGAGTGAGTACAGTGTGTATATTGAAAATATTTGGGAGTCACTCTCATGTTTTTACCTTTCCTTTCTATTTTCTAACTATTATTGTACAAGCGGCTTTTCCAGTTTAGGCAGCTTAGAGAAATAGCCTACTTGGGTGGCCCCTAAACAACAACTTGACCAGGTGGAAAACATTTTGTTTTAGGGTTCTTATCACCATTTAATTGGCCCTCTCTCAGTTTCAAAAAAGGCCATTTCAGAAGCTTGAGCATTTATTTCAATGCAAACCCCAGGAATGACTCAAACGGCAGAACCTACCTGGTGGCAGTCTGTGTGAGTTAGGATATAGGTGTAACTGCCATGAATGAGACTCCAGATAAGATTGGTTTAAGCAAGACAGAAGATTATTTCTCTCACATCTAAAAAGTCTGAATTTAGGCAATTCAGGGCTGGATTGATGGCTCCACTGTCACCTGAGATCCAGGTTGCTTTCAGCTTTCTGTTCCATTATCCCCAGGATGTGGTTGTTGATGGGAGACTCAAAAGTTGGAAAATTTTAGTCTCAGGAAATAGTTTGATAAGCCTAAGTAGCAAATGCACGTGAAAAAGCTGTTGTTTCAGGAGTTGCAGGTACAGCCCAACCCCAGGAAATCACAGTGATTAATCTTTGTGCTCCACGAGACAGCCGACAGCCTGGGGGCTCAGCTGGAGATATCTGCGACTTTGTGTTCCAGGGAGAGACGATGGCCCAGGGCACGAATGCCTCATTTTTTTTAAAAATCTAATTTTTCCTGAATTCCAAACCCCCCACCACACTTTATTCTCTGTTATGAAAAGGCCAGCTTGCAAGGAAGTGCAAGATGGTCTGTTAGGGTAAAAACCCACCATCTTCTCAGATCTCCGGCCATCTGAATAAAATGCACATAAAGATTCAATCCCTGTCTCTGCTTATTGGGTTTGGAAGGTGACAGGCAGCATGAACACCGGCTTTTTCCGGTTTCATTGTCACTGTTACAGTGCAAGATGGAGCTTCAGGCACTATATCCACTTCCAAGCGGCAGAATAGGGAAGACCGAAGGGGGAGAGGGCTCATTCCTTCAGTAAAAGGCCTGACCTGGGAGTTATTCCCAGCACTTCTTTTGTCTTGAGGAATAAATTAATTAATACAGGTAGAGTTTTGAACAGTACCTGGGTTTAAGAAGGACTTTATCTCAATAACAATAACAAACATAATAATAATTAATATAGCTAATAACTATTTAATATTTATGTACCAGCTACTAAAAAGTGTTACTGTGTTATCTCACTTAATCCTCATCACACCCTGAGGTAACTACTACATTATTTCTATTTCATAGACAAGAAAACTGAGGTAGAGAGATCCTAGAGTTATAAATGGCAGAGCATCCAGTTAAAGCTGTTAACTTTTATTCCAAAGTCCACTTGCTTAGCCAGTAGCCCAAATTCACATATATCCTGTTTTGTATCTTTTTCTGGGGGGTGGAGGTATTCAGTAGTATTGTATTACGAACTTATTCTCATATCTAAAGACAAATAGTCCTCAAGAAGGATGGACAATTGTTTTGGAAGACAAGTATATGTATTAAGAAGTTTTAAAAAGGCAGGCATAAAGATATCACAGCGATGTTTATGTTATCAAAATCTAGAAGCAGCTAAAGCTTCTGACATAGGGATATGTTTTAGTTAAGCTATGGAGCATCAATTCAGTGGCCTATTATTGCTGGAGAATAAACATTTTCACAGAATATTCCAGTACATGGGAAATAATTAGGATGCAGGTTGTACAATATTTGCAAATTTATATATTTTTAAAAGTTCATGTATAGCAAAACAAAAATGTTGAGAAAGGTTATATTTAAGTGATGGGATTTGCTGAGTTTTTCTTCTTTATACTTTTCTTTAAAGTATGCATATTTTCTTTAATGAATGTGCAATGTTTATAGTACATATTTTAATTTTATAGTAACAGTACATTTAGCGATGAAGTTTGTCTTGGTGATTACCTAATATTCATATGGCTTCAAGAAGTATTTTTCAAAAGACTCTGAATTCCTGTCTGAGGGGTCTGTATGACTTTGACCTTGGGGAAACAATTGCAGTGAATATAGCACTGACCTTGTAATTAGAAGTTTCTTCTTGATCTCAAGAAGGGATCAAGTTCAGCCTCTGCCATTCATAAACTACATGAACTTGGCCAGGTCATTTCTTTTTAGAATCTTCATTTAAAACTAGTATCCATCTCTGTTGTGAACCATCTTTTCCTACCTCCTTGGGCCTCTGTCCACAGATTCACAGACCTCCTGAAATCTTAAAGCATTATTTTTTAATGTTTTTATTTAAAAAATATATTTTATTGATTATGCTATTACAGTTGTCCCATTTTTTTTCTCCCCTTTATACCCCTCCACCCTGCACTGCCCCCCCACCCCCCGGCATTCTCCCACTTAGTTCATGTCCATGGGTCGTACGTATAAGTTTTTTGGCTTCTCCATTTCCTATACTATTCTTAACTGCCCCCTGTCTATTTTGCACCTACCATTTATGCTTCTTGTTCCCTGTACCTTTTCCCTCATTATTCCCCCTCCCCCTGCCCACTGATAACCATCCATGTGATTTCTATTTCTGTGATTCTGTTCCTGTTCTAGCTGTTTGCTTAGTATGTTTTTGTTTTTGTTTTTTTTTTAGGTTCAGTTGTTGATAGTTGTGAGTTTGTTGTCATTTTACTGCTCATAGTTTTGATCTTCTTTCCCTTAGATAAGTCCCTTTAAAATTTCATATAATAAGGGTTTGGTGATGATGAACTCCTTTAACTTTATCTGGGAAGCACTTTTTCTACCCTTCCATTCTAAATGATAGCTTTGCCGGATACAGTATTCTTGGATGTAGGCCCTTGTCTTTCATGATTTTGAATACTTCTTTCTAGCCCCTTATTGCCTATAAAGTTTCTTTTGAGAAATCAGCTGATAGTCTTATGGGAATTCCTTTGTAGGTAACTGTCTCCTTTTCTCTTGCTGCTTTTAAGATTCTCCCCATATCTTTAATCTTGGGTAATGTAATGATGATGTGCCTTGGTATGTGCTTCCTTGGGTCCAACTTCTTTGGGACTCTCTGAGATTCCTGGACTTCCTGGAAGTCTATTTCCTTTGCCAGATTTGGGAAGTTCTCCTTGACTGTTTTTTCAAATAAGTTTTCAATTTTTTGCTCTTCCTCTTCTCCTTCTGGCACTGCTATGATTTGGATGTTAGAGCGTTTAAAGTTGTCCCAGAGGTTCCTAAGTCTCTCCTCATTTTTTTGAATTCTTGTTTCTTCATTCTGTTCTGGTTGAATATTTATTTCTTCTTTCTACTCCAAATCATCGATTCAAGTTCTGGTTCCCTTCCCTTCACTGTTGGATCCCTGTATATTTTTCTTTATTTCACTTTGCATAGCCTGCACTTTTCCCTCCATTTTGCGACCATATTCAACCATTTCTGTGAGCATCCAGATTACCAGTGTTTTGAGCTCTGCATCTGTTGGGTTGGCTATCTCTTCATCGTTTAGTTCTATTTTTGGAGCTTTGATCTGTTCTTTCATTTGGGCCATATTTTTTTTTGTCTCCATGCCTATTACGTTTGAGGGGCGGAGCCTTAGGTATTTGTGAGAGTTGGCAAACCACATCACTGTCTTGTGGAGCTGTATGTTGGGGAGGGGTCCAAGAGGGAACAATGCCACTTGCTTGGCTCTTGGCCCACTCTCAGTCACTTCCCCTACTTCTCACAAGCAAATTGGGACCTGCTGGTGCTGATTCCCAGGTGGGTGGGCTTGTGTATGTTCTAGGGCCTGGTGGGTCTCTCAAATGAACTCTCCTGTGAGAATGGCACGCATTCTCGCTGCTGCAACTCCCACAGGTTTTTACCCGTAGAGCTTTCGAGGCTTTCTTTTCTTGCTCTGGAACCCTGGGTTGCATGGTCTCTCTCACTCCCTTGTTGTTCCTCCCAGTTTATCTGCACTCAAATGTGGCACTGTCCTGTCTGCCAGCTGCAGCCTTGCTGCGTGTCCTCTCCACCTCAGGTGCCCTGTCTCTGCCCCTCCTACCAGTCTGGATGAATGTTTCTTCTTTAACTCCTTGGTTGTCAGACTTCCATACAGTTCAATTTTCTGCCAGTTCTGGTTATTTTTTGCTTTTAAATTTGTTGTTATCCTTCTTTTGGTTGTGTGAGGAGACAAAGTGTATCTACCTATGCCTCCATCTTGGCTGGAAGTCCCCCCAAAGCATTAAGTTATTGATCAAGATGAATTTGCTGCTACGTATAGTCAATAAGTATTAAAATTAAAAAAATTTAAATAGAATAATACATGTTAATTACATCTCACTTTAAACACCATTTAGTATTTTAATTTTATTATGAACTATTTCAATAACACAGAAAACATAGAGCATATTATAATAATCACATGTGTCATAACAACCCAGCTTTGTTAAATCTCAATGTTTTGCCATTTTCGCTTCACACACACATACACACACACACACACACTTTAAAGACCCAAAACATTAGGGAAGCAGATGATACATAGTCCGTACTTGGCCCAGTCTTCTCTCTGCCAGAGGCACCTACTTTCTGAATGTGCTGGTTCTGCTTCCTCTGCATATTTTTAGTTTACTGCATGTGATGAATCCACAAATAATACTGGGTTTCATGTATTTAACATTATAAAATGGATATACTGTACGTATTATTTTGAAGCTTCCCTTTTTACATAATTATGTATTTTTGAGATGATTTATATTAATCCATGTAGCCCTAGCTCACTAATTCTAAGTTCAGTATAGCATCCCATCCTATGAATAGGCCACAATTTATGTATCAAGTAGTCTATTGGTGAACATTTTGATCTTTTTTAAAACAAAGTTTAGCAGGGTGGTGTAAGTGAAGGTGGATGTGGAAGAGGGTATAAATGGTAATGGAAAAATATAATAAAAAATAAAAACAACTCCCCCCAATTTTACTATCATAAACAATGTTGTAATGTATAGAATTGCACTTGTCTCTTCCTGAACATCTGCATGGATTTCCACAGGGCACGTGCCAAAGAATGAGGTTGTTTAGTTTTTGGATATGTAAATGTTTGGCTTTACTGGATATTCTCCAAAGTGGTTTTCCCCCACTACTTTCCCGCCAGTGGTGCATGAGCATTACCATTGCTCACCATCCTTGGGTAGGTGAGGGGAAGGTATGTACCTCATTAAAAAACACCTTTATTCATGTGTAATTCACATATGATCCACCCAATTAAGTGTATATATACTTCAGTGGATTTTAGCATATTTACAGAGTTGTGCAAGCATCACCACAACCAACTCCAGAAGACACCCTGTGCAAAAGTTAACTGTCATTCCTCCATCCTCCTACCTCCAGCTCTCGTCAACCACTGTTTTACTGCCTAATCTAGAGCTTTGCCTATTCTGGACATTTCCTATGAATGGAATCATACAATATGTGAAACTTTGTGATTGACTTTTTTCACTTACCATGTTTTCAAGGTTCATCCATGCTCTAGCATGCATTGGTACTTCACTTTTTATTAATTAGTAATATTTTATTATGCGGGTATGCATATTTTATTTATCTAATGATACACATATAATTTTTTTCTACCTTTTGGTTATTACGAATAATGCTGTTGTAAGCATTCCTGTACAAGTTTTTAGGAGGACATATGTTTTTATTTCTTTTGGGTATGTACCTGGGAATATAATTGCTGAGTCATATGGCAACTCTGTCTAACCTTTGGAGGAAGTGACAAACTTTTCCTCGGTGGCTGCTCCATTTTATATTCCCACTAGTGTATGAGAGTTCCAATTATTTTTTTCCCACATCTTCGCCAACACTGGTTATCTATCTTTTTGATTCTGACCATCCTAGAGGGTACGAAGTGGTATCTTATTGTGGTTTTTATATATGTGGTTTTGATACGCCTGGGTTTGCTACCCAGACGACACCCTCGCCACTCCCTCCATTCCCGGTCTCTCTGTTTGTCATCTCTCTTTGGGCCTGGGTGATCTGATTTCTTACTCACTGATTCCATTTTCTCCTTGCAGGCTGACAAGGCATTCCCTCCACTTGTACATCTGGCTAAAGTACACCCAGCACCCCCAGATTTCCTTTTCTCTCTGTTCCTGTCCCTGGCATAGAGTGCAGGCACTATGGGTCCCAAATCTGGATTTTTAGGGAGACAGTTGGTTTGGTCATTTGGTTGAGGGATCCATACACTTGGCTTATATTCACTGTCAGGGGAGGTCATCAGATGTTACCCCTATTAACTGTACTGTGGGAGTGCATGGTATTTTGGAAGGAATAAGACCGGTCAAGCAGATTGGTCAGAGTGTCACTGGAGGCTGTCCAGGACAGGGACATGGCAGGAAGAAGAGGAAGTTCCCCAGGGGCTTACACTATCTCCCCAAGTCCAGAAGCACAAGCTCCAAAAGAGTAAAGAAGAGACAGAGCCCACTGACCCCAAACATGGTCTTTAGGAAAATGGTCTTCTCAGTGGGGCGGGGCAGATTACAGGTTATACTACCAAGGCAAGGCTCTCGACGACATGAGAAGGAACTGGGCATCTTGAACCCATACAGGTGATACTGCCCTCCCAAGGCTGCCCCCTCAAGGACCAGTCGCACCCCCAGCTGTGCCACATAGGCCCAGAGCAGTCGGGGCCTTTCAGCCCCTGAGGCACCAGTGCTGCCCTCTGCTTGACGCGTCAGGGTCTCCTCTTCCTTCTTCACCTTTCCTGAGTCGTCCCAATGCCGGACGCCATGATACATGGTGAAACCCATGTAGAGGGCACTGGGCACAGCCGCCAAGATGACCTGGAAGGCCCAGAAGCGCAGTGGGGAGAGCGGGTGGAAGGCATCGTAGCAGGCAGCCTTGCAGCCTGGCTGCTGGGTGTGACACACGAATCCGCTCTGCTCGTCGCCATAGACCCCGGTCCCACAGGCAGCCAGCAGCACAAGGCGGAACCCCAGGAGCACGGGAAGAAGGAGGCGCCCCACGGGGGTGGAGTGCCAGCTCTCCACAGCCACCAGGCGCCTCAGGAACCTGCCACACATCCTGCTGTGGAACACTGAAGACAAGTTATGAGTGAGTGTAACCTAAGGGGGATCCCAGGGCTGTTGGGGATTATTTTGATTTGAGTTCAGTCAAGAACCCTGTTCTCCCTCCGGTGTTCTGGTGAGGCAGGTGTTTTCATGCCCTACAGAGTGGTTGAGCAAGAACTGAAAAATTGATCTCACTCTCTAGTTTGTTCAAGAAATCCAAGAACTCTACTGGGTAAGTATCTATGAAGCATCTCCTGTTCATCTACGTTCTTGCCATCACACCTCCTTTAGGGTCACCTCCCAGGACAGGTAGTGGGAAGAGGCATACGTTGATGGTTCACAATCTCATGAGATATCAGTCCCCCTTCAAGAACGGTCAAGAGAAAAGAAATACGATCCTTTAAAAATGTCACGATGTCCTTAGTGTTAGCTGGCATGGAATCTCAGAAAGACCATAGATGTGAGATGTTTTTATTTTAAAAAAAGGTGAACAATATGGAGACATCTAGCACTTTAAAAACACACAGGATATATGTCATATGTATAGGAACCAGAAAAAAATTAGGGCTCAGGTGCAGGCAAATATGAACAGGTAGTCTGGATGAAATTTTTTAAAAGCAAGGATATACAGAACGTAAGGACAGTAGCTACCATTATCTGGAAGACAGTAAAACGCTGAAAGAACACTGCAGAAATTGTTCCATTTGATCATTTTATTCCCCATTCCATGAACAACGAAACATGAAAGTGAGAAGCTCTGAAAGTGGAACAGGAGGTACAGGCTGAAACATCCCAGTG